>JASDQU010105257.1:0-22776 GCA_032191745.1 Picea mariana
ATCCTTCCATTTTTTCATCAAGCCCTGGGATTTAATATGAACTTAGAAAGTTGTTCCCGCTACATTGAGCTGTGTCCTCCTCCGTTTGGTTATTCTTCCAGACATATGGAGAGTTTTCGTTGCCTCCTTCCTCGTGAACTTATGTTAATGACATGCTTCCCGAGTCTCATCATTTGTCATGCTATTGTCCAAGGGAAGTTTTTACCAAGCCTGAGTTGGCCCATCTGCAGTTTGTCTCTTGCCCTCATGCTTAGCCATCCCAAAAGTCCAATCAAGTCTTTGTTCGAAATCAATGAAGCCTTCAGTCTGATCATCAAGATTCTCTAGTCCATGACCGATGAGCTGTCGAAGACCTTTGGGTAGTGAAATTGTACACTCATATTACACTCCTACCCAAGTTTTGAAGATTTTTAAGTTGTTTCTCGAGCTCTGAAGACCTCATCTCCAACCATCAGGCCTTATCAGCTTCTAGAAGATGGATACTATACATGTATATCTTTTGATTTTGAGTTGTAGATCCGTTGTGTATTGCTCGTGGCTACACTTTATATAGTTATATGACATGGATCTACAATGTATTTGATTTGTAGCCATGATTTTATTTCATCCCAAGCATGGGTATGCCCGCCTCGGTTAGACAATTGGTATTTTGCAGATGGCACCTCTCAATTTCTGGTCCTTGGGCTCACTTATTTGGAACGTTGGTGAAGATTGATAATGTATTTCGACCATAAAATGCTCTTCTAACCTCACACATTAGGGGGCATCTGTTATAACCCTAAATTGCACCATACATACTTACCTAGCATCAGGCCATCTCAGAATCCTTCTTTGCCAAAACACTACTGAATAACTCTTTTTAAAAACCCCCTTTATAAAGTCCCACGCGCCCTACTCCATTACTGCACGCGTGTACACGCTAGATGCTCCAATAAAACCCGTGTGTACCTACAAAAGCCCGGAAAAAGGAAAGTTGCTGATGGAACACACAACTTTGGGAAAGTTAACTAAACCTTTTGACCATGCATGGCCGTTCATTCGACCAAATATGTAGCTCCTTCTAGCCTATAAAAGAAGGGGTAGGGGTCCCATTTGAAAGAAATAAAATCATAGTAAATAAGCTATACCCAATTGAGCATTCCCCTTGTCCCAACCTTTAGCCATCCTTGTGTAAGGATAAGTATAGAGCAAATCGGTTAGAGGATAGTTGAAGAGGAGCCCAGGACAAGTTTCGAGGAGCAGTGCCAACCACATATTGTAAGTTTACTCGTGTGAAGATTAATGCAAAAAGGAATACTTTTCCCGTCCCGCCATATCATGTGTTCAAGTTGAATGTTTACTTTATGATATTGTCACAACTAACCTAGCAATTAGTATATGAAATGCATGTTTGCAACTTTTTGTTTGTTCATGTGTGAATGCAGGTCAGCTTTGGGAGGAGGTTTGCAATCAAAGAGCAAGTGAAATCAAAGGGATCGACATCAAACGAAGGACTTAAGGTAGAGTTACCGAATCTCATTTACACCTTTGTATTGCATGAATGTGGGGTTTTGTGTTGGGAGAATAGGAAAGAGTAGAGGCCTTTGAAATGGTCATTTTCTGCATGCATGATTAGAGCCCTTAAATGCTAAGTCCGTAGGAGGGATTCCCACCCACAATAGTGAGACCTTTTATTTCTTATGAAGCTTATGGGAAGATATCAAGGATCAGGTGAAGAGAAAGATTGAACATAGACTGGGGAAAAGCAAGGGCTTTCAGATATTCTGTTATAGACACGATTATTCTTAACGAGCCTCTTGAAACTTTTCCTTAAATTCTTTTTATTGCTTATTTTTCATATATATATCTATATTTATTATATATATATATATATTTTAGAGAGATTTTTCTTTTTAATTTAAAAATGATTTTCATTTCTCTGATCAAAATTTTAGCGGTAACATTAGTAAACATGAGATTGCTATCTTACTCATTTACATTTTCTGGGACATTTTAATCAGAGTTTTTAAGACAACAAATCATACTTTAGTAGTTCTTTGTATTTCCAGCCAAACAAACTTTTAGTTTATTACCTTTTTCGGGAGGCATTTAACGTGAGTATCCATGCATGTCACCCTTTTGATATTTCTAGTCTCTTGGCTTATCAACAAGTCTCCTGCAATAAGATAAAAATGATAGCTGTCAGGAACTCTAGAAGATTAGAAGCCTTCTTATTATGATTTTTGACCTATTTTGTATATATATATATATATTTATTTTTTTCGTTTTAAGTCGACCTTTTGTGTTTACAGTAAAAATAAAAACTTACCGAAAGAAAGGTAACTATAAACAAAACATGAAACAAACCAATATGTACAATGAGAGTTCATAAACATATTACTGCATGAAGTGCTTAAGGTACCGCCAATTGATAGGGGCGTTAAGAATCTTTTCGTCGAGATTCTCTAATAAAAACGCATTCTTTCCCTCAGAGGTTGTAATTTTGTACGGGCCACACCAGATCTGATCAAACTTACCATGTTTACCAACATCTTCCTTCCTGGCTTCCCATTTTAGGACCAAATCACTAGGGAGGAATTCTCTTTCTTTAGCTTTTTGGTCAAATAAGGCTTTCATATTATCTTGATATCTCTGTAGTTTTTCATCTACTTCGGCCCTATTTTGCTGAACTTCAATCAACTGATTTATCCTCCTGGTAATTTCATTTGGTTCTTATTTTGAGTCTTGCCAGAGTTTCATTACTGGAAGCACTAGATTTATCGGTAAAATGGCGTCAGTACCATATACCATCTGAAATGCAGACATTTTGATTGACCATTTTGTGCATATCTTGTTAGCCCATAAAGCATATTTTAAATTCACATGCCATGCTTTCTTATTTTCGGTCAATACTTTCTTAATTATAGTGATCATACTTTTGTTAGATGACTCAGCTAGTCCATTACCCTGTGGATAGTAAGTCGTGGAGTGTCCTAGCACAATATTATATTTTTGGAAAAAGCTTATCATGGCCATGGACTTGAAGGCCTGAGCATTATCAGTCACTATTTTCTCCCCTGTATTGGTTTACACTTTTTTCGGGCTTGGGAGACTAAATTTACAAAAAATTCATCCATGGGGCCATCTTTAAATTCTTTTTAGACTCTCTAAACATGAAAAACCATCGATTTTACCATCTTTAGGATCATAAAACTATGCATCGAAGGACCCATATATGACCAAACCCCTCCTTCTTTAGGTTCGTTAAACATGTGATGAGGGACTCATCCAAAGGATGAGCTATACCGAGCCTCTATTATTGTAGTGTCCCCAAGACCGAGTCCTTTGTAAATCTGGTTTATGAAATGAATTGTAAATATGTGTTGTAGGTTGGTGAGCCAAGTTTGTATAAGCCTGTGGGATTATGTGATTGTTAGGCTAGAGAGCCTAAGGGTTGTAGGCCAAGGGCCTGATTTTGTATCTATATGTATGCAGCACATTAATAAAATATAAACACCGCTGCGTGCAGACCAACCACGATGAATGAGTGATGGGGGACTGAGCTTCCATAGAGTGGGCAAGGAATTAGGGGTTGGAAGGTGGGAAGAGGGGCTAAGTGTTGAGCCTAGGGGCTTAAGCCATTGGGAACAATATTTTATTATTATTCCAAAAAGCCACATGAATTATGTGAATGTGATGTTTTATCCTAAGTTCTTGGGGAAGGACGAGGGAGTTCCAAATGGGAAGGAATGCATGCTGAATGGAACGCATGCAATTCCATGGGTGACAAGTGTCAACCCTGGTGCATGAGAATAAAACGACCAAGATGAGCCATGAGAGGGGTTCCTCGCCCATTCCACCCGACTGCCTGAGCGTGTACGGAGCTCTGAGCAGTATGACTGACCCGAGCTCTGCAAAGAACCCTTGTGCTTCCCTGTGAGCCGAAAAGCCTATGTTTGGCTCTGAAAAACCGTGTATATCCTCTGTTCTGAAAGTCGAGAAGCCTGTGTTCGTTTATGAAAAGGCCGGTTTCACCCTCTCCATTCTGAGCCGTGGAACCTGTGTCATTCCCTACATGGATTGTTTGTCACACGTCCCCAAGAACCAAAACTGTGAGACCTTGCGCTATTGCTAAGCCTGTTTGGGAAGCCCGTGTTTGTTTTTCCGATTGGCAGTTTTGGCCATGCAGAGCTGGATTGCGCGTGGCTTGCTGGCCAGTGCAAGTTGTGATTGAGATTGTGTATGACCTCTCTCTAGGTGAGGGAGGTGATTATTGTTGGAAGAGGCAGGTTGTCAGGCCTGTGAGCAATTCTCTCCAGGTGAGAGAGTTTGCTGGTAAGTGGTTTCTTCCAGAGAGTGTCTAGCACCAGCTTCGGGTTCTGAGACTTCCTGATCCGGCCTGTTGCCGAGACCCAGAGAGGGAGGTTAGCACCGATGGACTGTTCTTGTGAAGGTGTATACTCCCAGGCGGAACAAGCATGTGGGGAATGAGAGTCTGGTAGTAGTGGGCGTAAGATGGCATCTTGGGAAGAATCCTTCCGGTTTTTTCTGTGTTGTTTTCCCTATAACCTTAGCCTAGCCTAGGATTCCTTGCCTTGGGGTGGAGCTTAGTCCCAGCTCAGGGGTGACCCACTGCTGAGCTGATGAGCAGTGCGGTCTAAGGTTGGGAGGTTCGTGGAAGGCCTGCACGTGGTTGGTGGAATCTAGCACTGTTTCAAAGATAAGTATCATATGATGTTTATTCATGTATTCCACTGTGTATATCAATTTAATGTTAATGCTATTGATTGTTGATTATAGCAGTAAATCTTATGTTTACTTTGAGTTTAATTGTATTTCTTGATTAAATGCATGTTATTACTATAATGCCGGTATGAGCTATGTACAAAGTGGTGTTATAGTTTTGTTTAAGAGAGATTAAGCCTTGGTAACAGAAAAAGGTGTGTTACAGTTATCCTCCTCAAGCTCATTAAAAAATAAAGAGGTACTCATCTATCTGGATGGGGGAAAATTTTGAAGGAAGTGGGTCAAGTCTTTTGGAATCCTTTATGGCAGTTATTATCACCCTTGAACATGGCACATGTTTGCATCTCATATTACAGTTGGGTAATCTTCTTGTCTCTAAGTCATATCAATTCCATGTGTCTCCATAATTTTTTGTTCCAGTCAAAGAGTTCTCTTATTGTCATCACATTATGTTCTTGGTACTCGTCGATTCAATGTTGAAAAGTTAGTTGTCGTGCTTCATAATGTTCAAGGGAATTTTCACTTCAAACCATCCATCTGCAGTATTACCAATTTTTGTTTCATGTGTCAGTCCATACTCATTCGATCCACCATATTACATCACTTTCCTATGTCAGTTTCATGTCAATGATGGGGGATACATCATGGCCCTCATTCGACGAGTTTGTTCCTATTGACTTCAACACATTATCTAAGAATTAGACTTAGAAACCAATTAGTACCTTGGGACATGCATGCCTCAATGGAAATCCTAATCACTTCCAACAATAGTTTTACATCATTTACCTCTGATCGAATGATTCCATGAATGTTCAACCTCGAATCATTTATTCACATTCGTTGGAATGTACTACGGTACCTTGGGATTCATTGACATCATTGGTGATTTCCCTCACACTTATTAACGATTTACATCAATGACCATAAATCAAGTGGTTTCTACCATGTTCGACATCAAATCATCTATTCACATGGCTAGATTTGTATCGCATCAAGATCGGGCTGAAGAACCTGGGTTGGGCGTTCACTCTGTTATATACTTTTCCTAAGATGTGATGGAAGATCATTTGAGCATGTAAAATATTCCAGTACAATCATCGTGCTGGCAATCTTATTGATATATATATTGTCACATAGATCCACATTATATTGATTTATGGCTATGTTTTGTCATCTCATAGCTCCACTATGTATTTTTTGTGGCTGCGATAAGTTCATGTCATGGAGGTATGGATCCACATTGTATCTCTGGTGGCCATATACTTTGTCAATATTCTCATGGATCTGTAGCGTATTGGTCGACGATCGTGCTTTGAGTCATCTTGTATTCTGAGCATAGGTATGCATGGCTTGGAAATGGAACATATATTAATATTGTTTGATGATTGTTTGCAGCTTCTGATAGGTTCTCCCACTCCAACACCCTTGCATTGAAGAATTTGTAAAGTGTTTTGTCCATTAGTTTCTCTTCTGACCTCACACTTTAGGGGGCATCTATTACACATCAAAATGTCACATTTGCGTTTCACACCCTAAGTGTTGCAAGTTTCGTATGCACCTTCCCAAGTGTCACATTCACTTTTTTAGGTGTCACCACCCCTTGAAACCATGAAAACAATTCTTCATGACCCCTAAGTAATATGGGAGGAGGAAACCCATCATTTCTAGATCAAAACACACATTTTCCTTGGAAAATTTGACCTTTTTTTGGGCATTTATGAAGGGTGGGCTCCCTTGGCCATGTGTAGGGAGCGTCGGTGCTTGCATGCCCATGTATGGTGAGCACCACTTTTGGCGTATGGTGCCTTGTCTCTCACTGTGGGGGAGCGCCATTCTTGTTAGAGGAGAAAGGGGGATCTTCCACCTTAATCTATGGGCCAAATCTATCAATATGGGTTTGGTTGTGTTAGACCCGCATGCCTGGGATTCACTTTAGGATTTGATCCAAACCTCAAGGAAAAATATCCTTAACCATATCCCTCATTTGATCATGGTGGTTGTGCCTCTCAAGCCTATATATTGAGGGCTTTCCAAGGTGAAGGGGGGAAGTAATCAATTAGAGTATCATCATTTTGATCTTGGTAGATTCATGCAAAGGGATGGATGAGGAGAGCTTGGATAGGTTTTTCCTGCATCAATTGTGGTCTGTAAGTATTCTCTTTGGGTTCTCATTTGAATATACTTGGCCTATTTCCTTCAAGCTTGTCATGTATTCTTTCATGTTCTTGTATATTGTTCCTTCAATATTCGTAGATGAATTTGTTTGACCTAATCAACTAGAGTAGGGGATAGTTGTTTCTCTTTGCTACCCATTGTAGGTATCAAGTTGCACCAGGGAGTTTGAAGATAAATCTCATGGAGTGGAAGCAACGAGGACAAACTTCAAAACAAGGTACATCATGCTCTTTCTCCCTCTCTCTTTTTGATTGGTTAAAATGAGTTCAAAGGGATATTAGTGTCCACTTGTAGTGTTCCTATCTTGGTATAGGGGTCTGGTAATCTAAGGGAGGTTTCATTTGTCCACAGATGAAACATTCTATAACAACAGTCTCTGAAGAGATGGTCTTGCTCACGACATCAACGAAAATGGAAGGGGACTCATAGTCTAGGGTTTGGACCCATTCATTGTATTGATGGGAGAGACTGATGGAGTCCGATAGGGATTTTGAGAGGTCCATGTAAACACAAATACAAGCATAGGAGGTGTAGCAGACTTGATTGGTAATCTTAGAGATATTTACAAAGGATCCTATGGTATTGTCAATCCCCTCCATAACTTCCTCATCACAGAATTCTTGCAGGAGCAAGTACATGTGGATATAAATAGGGGCACTCATGAAGTCTTCCTTATATGGACTAAAGAATTCCATTTAAGGACGGAAATGGAGCCCTACTGAACTGAATAATTATGGTCCATTTTCAAAAACATGATCTATGTTTTCTATATTAGAGAATATGGTGGTAGAAAACCCTTTGGAACCTAACTTGAGGTCAATCTAACCTTTGGTCTTCTAAGTTGTTTTGATCCACCAAGTGAGGGGTTTCTCAGTGGATCAAATTCCCATGAATTTTCATATGAAGGTATGATGTTGCATAAATTGTATGTAGCTTTCAATTCTGGCAGAGGTGATTTCATACTTTGGATTTTATTCAGATTTGGGAAGGCAACTCAAGGTGATTCTGGGAAAAAGTTTGATTCTATTCTTTTGTCAATCAACTTGCTAATTTCCAGTTGATTTCTAGGTTTTTACCCTTGCTATTCCTCGGGGAGGAGAATTCATTTCGACTAGTTTTATTAAGATTCCGAGAGTGGTCATTGGGGCCATTGTAGTGTTCTACAAGAATTTGTATGTAGAGGGAGATACACCCCCTCCTCCAACCACTTTCCTTAGTGTAGGAGTTTCCCTGCTTTGAAAAACCGATAAAGTTGGATCCTATGTTGGTGAGTGCCCTTAACCTTTGTGTCCACGATCTGATCAATGGTTGAATTTTCCATGCAATTAGGGTTGAGATATTTTGGTTTCAATTGCTATGATATCTCTTATGTGAGGAAATGGTCTGTGGTATCCCAAAATGTACCCACACCCATTCAAAGAAGAGATTGGTAGTGGCCTCTACTGTGATACTCTTCTTGCAAGTTGTCAGAATGGTCATCTTAGAAAATCGATCAACCACCACAAAAACATAGTCATTACCATGCTTGGTTGAAGGAAGGACATACATGTAGTCCATCGAGATGGATTCCAAGAGCCTGTCAGGAGTAGGGAGAGGGGTGTATAGGCCTTGATTCTTAATGGTTGGTTTGGAAATAACACAAGTAGTGCAAGACCGAATGTACTTGTCGACTTCTTGTTGAAGTTTTGGTCAATAGAAATGCTTTTGTAGCACTGCCACTATATTTTCCACACTAAAGTGTCTTGCCATTTGATTGTACTGAGCTTACCAAATCAGCTTCGCCCACTCGCTTGAAGGATTACATAAATGGACCAAATGGCATAAGAATTCATCTTGAGGATGAAATTCAATGAAAGGTGTGCCTGCACCTATCATCTAGTAAGTGGTAGTGAATTCAGGATCGCTCTCGTAGAGTTGGGGCCACCTTGAGGCCTCATGTCTGTAGAAGTGGAGAAACATGGTTAATGTTGCACCTGGAGGTCGACTGAGGTAATAAGCGACGTGATTGGTGCTTATTGTCCTATATTTGATGTTGAGATGAAACTGTTGAAAGTATGTGGACCACTTTTGATGACGGCCGTTTTGCAATTTTCCTTGTGTCTACATGAATTGCAAAGGCTTGTGATTAGTGTGGATGACTATCTCCTTCCCGAGATTGTAATGCTTCCATTGGTGGTAGGCTTGTACAATGTAATACATTTCTTTGTCATAAGTGGGTTACTTATGGACTACATCAGATAGTGTCTCACTATGATAGGACATTGGATGACCATGTCGAGTGAGAACTACGCCCATAACATAATCAAAAGAATCTGTCTCAATCTCAACATGTTGTTGCAGAAAAGGTAATGAGAGCACCAGGGCTGATCACAAGAAATGTTTTAGATCCTCAAACACTTTCTATTGCAAATTTCCCCACACAAATTTTCTTTTCCACCACACTTGGCCTCTTGGCTGAGGGTCCATGCAATATGGGAGAATCCCAACATGAACTTGCAATAGAAATTGGCAAGTCCCAAGAAAATTTGAATCTCGGTTAGTGTGGTCGGAGTTGGAAAGTCACGAATGACCTGAATCTTGGCTGGATCCACATGCACACCATGCTCATCAACAATGTATCCTAGGTATTGGACCTTGTTCATGTTGAAGGAGAATTTTTCCTAGTTAGAATATAACTTGTGTTTCCACAGAGTGTGAAGGACCTTCTAAATATGTTGCAAGTGTTCCTCCCAACTCTTGGTGAATATGAGGATATCATCCAAATACACCACCAAAAAATAATTGGTGAAAATCCATAAGATTTCATCCAACAACCTCATGAAAGTGGTTGGGGCGTTCGTCAAACTAAAGGGCATGACCATCCATTCAAAAATACCCTCTTTGGACTTGAAAGTAGTCTTCCATACATCAGTCTTTTCTAATAGGACCTGGTGGTAGTCAGACTTCAGGTCAATCTTACTGAAGTACTTGGCTCCCTAGAGTTGGTAAAAAAGGTTGTCAATTCGGGGAATTGGGTACCAGTTCCTGATTGTAATTTTGTTTAGGGCCATGTAATCAATGCATATTCACCAGGTCTCATCTTTCTTCTGCATGAGTACAATTGGGCTTCCACAGGGTAAGGAGCTTGGTTGGATGTGCCCCTTTTTGAGCAAATCTTGGATCTGGTGCTTGATTTCCTCATTTTGCATAAGAGAGCAGTGATAGACTGGCCTATTGGGCATAGGTATCAGGGTCAAATTGATTGAATGCTTGACCTAATGATGCAGAGGAACCCCAATGGGTGAGGAGAATATGTATTTGTATTCCTCCATGACCTTGTCCACCTGCTTTTGCTATGTGGAGAAGCCCTGTGCAGAGGCCATGGATGTGGCCGTGACTTTCTATTGACTTTGAGAGCAAATCATAAAGAAGAAAAATGTATCGGTCTGGGAGATGACATTCTTGCATTTCTTAGCGGAGATCAAAGAAATGGAAGTAGGTGGAGCTACCTCTAGTATCATGTACAATTGTATGCCCAAAGTAATAATAACACTGCGAAGTCTAGACTCATATACAACATGACGTTTCCATAAGTACAGTTGGCCTAAAAGAACATCAAAAACTTCAAAAGGGTAAATATCACACAATACCTCATCCTTGAAGGGCTTGATGTCATAGAGCAGGCAACATTGTTGGTTGACGTGGAAATCGCTCCTTTGGCGGAGCCACCCGATGGTGTAAGGATGCGGATGTGGTGTTGTCGACAGGTCCAACCTCTTGGTGACCTCTACTGAGATGAGGTTATTTTCACTTCCACTATCGACAATGAAGTGCAACATATCACACCTCACTCACATCTATAAGTGGAAAAGATGCTCACCTTCCTTTGGTTCTTCAACTTCACTTGGCTAGACCTTGGTGGTAGCGATAGTGGAACTGAGTTCCGCATCAATGATCCACTTCCCCTTTTCTAGTTTGGATTCTGAGTCGGAACCTGCATCTGACTCCAATACATTCAGCTCGGCCACCAATGACTTCTTTGAGTGACATTCATCAATGTTATGCCATGGAATTTTATGGAATTCACACCACTTTCCCATGTCTTTCTTTGTCTTTCCATTACCCTTCTTTGTTGGTGGTTTGGATTGGTTGTCCTGCGATGGTCCATCCTTGCTCTGTCCTTTATTCTGTGGGTTGGGGCTTCCTTTTCCCTACTTCTGATATGAGTAATTCGCAGATCGAAACTCTCGCTTCTTCTATTTAATTTTTTTCTTGATTTTGATGACATATTAATAAGCTGCGCCCAGTGATGAGATGTCCATAAACTCCATTTTGTCTAGATCTATCTATGCATACTATCATGGTACTTGTGCACCAAGTGTTGTTCAGATTCGTTTATACCTATCTTGGTGCACAAGCCGTGGAAGAAATTTGTGAACTCTGGCATTGTTTGGTCCCTTTCTTTCCACAACATGGTCCATTTTGTCTACTAGTCATCGTATCTTCCAACAAGGTAATAATGTCCCTTAAAAACATCCCCGAAATATCCCCAAGTGGGTACAACTGCAAACAATGTGGATTCCTCCATGGCCTTTTGCTCACAGAAAGTATCCCACCAATCCTGTACATGGGGGACAACCTTAAGGAGCACAAAGGTTATCTTTTCTCTATCGTAAAAATTATGGACAAAAAAATACGCTTCGAGCAAATTCAACCATTTATCTAGAGAATCCACATCTATATGACTTTCAAATACAAGAATATCAAAACCAACTTTTATCTTGAAGGGGGAGATGCCTCCAAAGTGGTTGTTTAACAAAGATGCATTGGTTGTTGGTAGACATCGAAGGATCTTGGAAAAATTATCCATCATCTCATTCCTTTGTCACATGGGGGATTCCTTGAGAAATAGTTTAATAGGATCTCTTGTTACATCATTTCTCTTTTCTTCCACCATGGGAGGCCATCAGGGTCGGCGAGGACGGTCCTACAAAGGCTCAAATAGTTCGAGTCCCAAATCATTATACCCTGACCTCATTGGGGACATGCATAGAGAAACATATAAAGAGACGATCACTATGATACCACTCATCCTAATTTATAAATGGAATGAAATGAAATATAGAGTTATAACAAAAACACAGATATACAATGAAACTTGACCTCTATTAATAAATGAAATGTGTTGAACTGTAAAAATGCAAAATGAAACAAACTCGCTTGAATGGTGGTAGCTTATCTCTGAGAAGAGATGTGACTGTTATCACTGAAATCTCGTCCGCACATGATTACAAGAATCTAGCATCTCCAAAAAGCTATTAGTTCACCCATGGACCAAAATTACCAAAAATGCATTCCCAAAAGGTCCAAAACTATACAACCAGTTATAAAATCAGGATGCGCTATGACTATACAGGGAGCGTGCGCCCATGCGCCATCAAGAAACGCAGGAAAAGTGCACATGCGCACGATGCATGACTGTGGATGCTAAAAGCCTCACACACCTTAGAACGATGCATTTATGATGTTGGTCGACCTCCCACCCACTTATGGTTCAGCTTCCAAGTCGATTTGACATCCAAATCTTGGCTGAATCTGGCTGGGTGGCTGGTCAAAGACCTAAGGGTACCCTAAATGGCCCCTTGTTCACACTAAAAGATGGTTGAATAATGCCTCAAATTTATGCTATAAAAAGAGGCCATGGGTGCACTACTTTTTCAAGGAATTCATTTGTAAGGTTATGTTGCTGCTATTCTCTTGGAGAATCCTCTTTTCTCATCAAGAGCATACTAGCACCATTCCATTTGAGCTATTCACATCACCTTTTGAGTGAATTAGCTTGGGATTCTTTCACCATTTCTTTCAAGCTTTCAAGTTGTAAGAAGAGCTCAATCTTGGGGGTTCAAGAGCCCTCCCTTGGGGGAAGAGGGGACTTAAAGTCTCCCTTTCTCTTTGGTGTTTTCTTTCCACTAATACACTCATTTCCATTGGTGGCATGAGTTTTGTTTATTTCTTGTTCTAATGATCTTATGCGCTCTATTTTAATTCCTTTTATTGTTATTAGTTTAGTTTTTTGTTTATCTTGCATGCTTTATATTTCTAACCCTTTCCTTTACTGTTGTCTTGCCTAGCTAACCCAACTGGGCTTGTAAGCATCTCTAATTTGCTCACTCAAGTGACAAAAGAGATGCAATAGATTGGCGACTCCACTGGGGAAATGTATCAATTTACTACCCCATTTGGGTTATTTTATCTCTTCTTTCCTTTTATTTAACTTGCAGGTACCATAACCGACCCAAGATGACCTGCAAAAAGTCAAATTTGAAGCTGAGTTGAAGGAATTTCATTCAAAATTTCTTTCACAGCCGTGTGACAGTTGTGCACGGGTTTATCAGCCCACAGTCACGCATCGTGCGCACGTGCACCAAAATCATTGTATTACTCAGCGCCTTCTGCACACTTGCGCCCTTCAGTCTCTTTTAGTTCATGCATTGGCGCTCAAAGTGCCTCTGTCTAGTCTGAGACCCGCGCACCTGTGCAGAAAAATACACATTGTAATATTTTTGTGATCTATGGAGGGCCCATAGCCTTCTTAAAGTTGATTCCATGCATGTTGTAATTTGCACTACACTTACATTCCATCTCCATATAAAGGGATTAGTCAAAACATAGGCACTTTGGGGGTTAAAATCATAATTTTTTCCTCTTTTTGTTTTCATGATGCCACATGGATGTCTTGCTTTGATTAAAGTTTAAGTGGGAATCATTCTACATCACATATAAAACTCGCATTGGGACCAGAAATTGGACAATAATTGTTGAGTATGCTCTTCTCTCGCGCTCCAAAGCGATCTTGAGAATCAAAAAGAGGTTGAGGGACAATTTCATCTCCCTTAAAATGACAAAATCTTTAGGAGAGGACAATATCCCCCTCAGGACTCCTCTTAGTTTATTTTTCAAATGCATCTTAAGATTGTAAGGGCCCATACATGTCCACATGCTACAAATATAGGATAGTGTTGAAATTTGTTTTCTTAGATTAACTCACTAGGGAAGTTTACAAGTTTTGTAACAGGCCCATACATGCCCACTTGTGAACAAACTAGGATAGTTTCAAAGCTTTCTTAGATTAAATCACAATAGGGAGTTAAAGGATTGGTAAGGACCCACATGTCCACATGTTAGTTTCCTAGGGATTTAAAATTCCACAAGGTTTTACCAATGACACATAGTAACTTAGGTAATCAACACTTGTAAGGACCAAGCGAAGTCCACATGCAACAAGGTGACACCTAAATTTTTAAAAACTTGGCACACTTTCACTTGTTCACACACAAGATCACCAATCACTCACATAGTTTTATCTAGAAGTTGTGGAGGTTAACGTAAGTTTTCTCCAATGGGATTATGAAACACCCCACCTTTTTCTTGACAAAACTATCCACTACCATTTAATTTCAATGAGGTTGGTTCACACCCCCAATCTCTCACACAAACACATCTAAAATTTTATAAAAACTCACTAATTTTTCCTCCATAGGAGGTGCCAAAATAATTTTTTAGTCTAGGTAGGATCTCCGGGATAGGCATCCAAATAACTCCTCGTTATCTAGTTCTCACATCTTCAAAACAATAGAAGTTGTCAAATAGGGAACTTTAAATCCTCCAAGTCAAGTGTTCCTAACACCATAAGGTAGGGAGATACCTGTGAAGGGTTGAAGGTCGATGTCAGGTTGTTCTGTGCACCCCCCCTTGAGGCACCCACCTCTTGGACGGGATCCATCCCGTGACCTATTTTTGAGGCCAAAAATCTAAATTTCGCACTTTGACCGAGGTACCTAGTGACCAAATTTTAGGACATCTACCCAGGTGGAAATTGTGGGCTGCAATTGCACCTTGATCGGATTTGGTGTGGCTATTGGGAAATATCGCCAGCTCTTTAGGGATATGCACCCTCTACCCCTCATTATAATTGATTACTTCATCCTTCACTAGTTCCTCTTCCGGTGGCTTCAGACCCCACAGTTGAGTGCTATTGGAAGGTCCAGTGCTATTTGAGAGGAAGGACATTACGTCTTTTAGGACACGAGCAGTTGTTTTCTTTTTTGTCCCACGCGGACAAAATTCACCTATCCACATATATGCTTCTTTATCAAAACACTTTATGTATGATGCCCTTCTGATAACATCTGATTTGGAAATATGTTGTGAAGGTTCAAAAAATTGCAGCAAAGGCTCTTGTTTATTTATTGCTCTCACCACCATTCGCACACATTCACTCAGCTAGTCGGACATCATAGGGGACCCACAGAACCCCCGTCGTTCCAGATGCTTGCTAAATATCTTGCCTATTCTAGGAGGAGTTCCTAGTCTTGCCAACTCATCAGATCCACTTTCTCACACCCCTGTGAGTGCCACTGTCTTAGAATCAACTTTGCTCAGTTCCACCTTACTTGGGTCCACTTCCCAAGGTCAACCCTCCACTCACTCTCCTTTACATGGAAGTGGGGGGGGAATTTCTTCTCAAGGGGGAAGTACAAACCCACCTAGCCCCCTCCAAGGGTCAGGTACCCAAAACACTCACACCATAGCCAGAACTAACCCTCCACCACCACTCCAGATGCCATATTTGGCTTCTCTCAATGTAATAGATCTAAGAAAACTCACAAATGATCCTATATCGCATGACCCCACATGGCCTGCAATGCCTACCAAACTACCTTCAGACATCCCCAAGTTTGAAGGAAAGGCAGGAGACAACCCTGCCAACCATGTCATGACTTTCCACTTATGGTGCTCTTCCAACAACATTATGGATGATTCCATCCGACTACGATTATTTCAACGCACACTCACTGGCCCATCATCCAAGTGGTATGTAGACGAAAAATTAGGGTCCAATGCGAATTTCGAGTCTTTGGAAAAAGCATTTTTGACCTTCTTTCAATTACCAATCCGTCATGACAATGGTCTTGAACTACCCTCTGATTTTAAACAAACCTCAGCCACACATATCGCTGATCACATTCACGAGTGGTGTCGACGACATAGTTTGTGCAAAGCAGAAACCACCAAAAAACAATGCCTTGATTGGTTTCTCAGATCACTTGTCTCTCTCCTCGGTAAAAATGTGGCTTCTACCTTCCCTCAATCAGAAGAAGAAGCCATCAATAAGGCTCAACAATACGACCTCATCTATTCACAATCATGATACTTGTACACAATACTACCTGATCTCCCAAGACCCATGCCATTTGGCCAAGACAAACCTAGGATGTTTCACTTAGTAGACAGATTGATTGGTAACACCACACATCACAATCCACAAACCCAACAACCACCAATGTATGGCACATCTCAATATCCGTCGGCCTATGGAGGACTCCCTTATTATCCTCCACCCCCTTATCAACAACCATATCCTGTTGCCCTTCCTCCACCTACTAGTGGGCCACCACCGACACTCACAATACGCCCACCTATCCAACCAAGTTCTGGTACTCCCTCCACCTCAACTTATACCCTAAGTACTAGCGAAAGTGCCACGCATTCCTATGTACCTTACGGATCATTACCACAAAATAATCTGTACTTTCCATTTCTTGGCCCTCCACAGCCCATGGCTCCACCACAAGGACACACACATGCTGGGGTTAATTTTGTTCAACCCTCTCCCATTCAACAATATCAAAATTTTGAACAATTGAATATGACAAATCCGACCCATCAGTCGAATAATGCCAAAAAGAAAGGCAAAAACCGAAACAATAATAATCCAGGGCAAGGAGGAACTCATCCCCAACAAAACCAACCTGTTGGGGGCAACCAAAACCCTCAAGGGGGCAATAATAAATGCCAAGGGAAAAATAAAAGCATACTTCAGACCAACTTCCCTTGTGCCCTTTGTGGTGATTTTGGTCACTATATGCACCATTGCCCCCAAATCGGCGACTTTAAATGGATGAAAGAATCTGTAAGTGGACCACGTCCCCCGGCACCACCTTCCCCCCAGCAGGCCCCACAACAATATGTGTAGCAACCACCCCCAGCCGTGCTGCAAAACCCCATCCTGCACCAGGGAGTAATGAACACCCAACAAGACATGCAACCTACCCTACCACAGATAGGACAATATCCCAATCCAGGAAATCCTGCCGATCGCACTGTCCTCCACACTAGTGAGGAAGAAGTTCTTCTAAAAACATGCAGTCGTCAATACAACGCAACCCCTAAGTCTACTCCCACCACCTCAGATGCACCCCCAGTCGTAACTGGGTCCCCTTTGATGATTACTCGCCCTAATACTGACCCACCCCTTCGTATTCCTCGCATCCCATTACGCAGGAATGTCCAAAACCCTCAGGCCAGGGTGGCTCATAATTACAGTGTGGTTGATGATTTGGCACAATCTCATACTGCTATGTCAGTCTTAGAAGTCCTTCAAAATTTTCCTACTCGACAGAAGTCATTACTTTCCTCCCTTGGGGCCGTCGACCCTACAGATACCTAACTCATCACATTTGATCTCGATAGCGGAGAACGTCGCCTCCCCGCTCTCATCGCTTTTCAAATACCAGTTAAAATCCAAAATATTATAGTTCACCGCTGCATCATTGATGATGGTGCATCCACATGCATTATGTCAAAATCTGTATGGAAGAAACTTGGTTCCCCCGAACTTATACCATTTTCCATTACCTTAAGAGCCTATGACAGATGACCATCTTCTCCCGAAGGAATCTTCCAAAATGTCCCCGTAGAACTCAGGGGCAAGACCATTCTCATTTACATTGAAGTTATCAATGCCCCACTCAATTACAATATCTTGTTCGGTCGTAGCTACATGTATGCTATGAAGGCAGTTGCCTCTTCCGTCTTTCGAACCATGATGTTCCCCCTTAACGGGAAGATCATTACCATTGATCAAGTTTCACATTATCAGCCTAACCCTTCTTCCAACATCGATAACATTCTCCCTTCCGTCCATACTAATTCTGAGGCATACCCACTCATCGAGATGGGACCTGGAATTTTCAAAGACCCATCCTTGTTAGGAACTTACCATGGTGCATCACCGCTCATTCATCCTTCCAATCAGGTATGTGTCATCTCATCCAAGAGAACTGACATTGCAGATACCCTTCCTCCCAATGAGGCTTCTCTTATATCTGGAGACCCACTAGTCGCAGAGCTCCTCCCTCAAGAATCTCCTGAGAACTCGTCAACTCCACCAGTTCATGATTTCACCTCACCCTAGGGCCATATCTCAGTTTGGGAAACAGTTCCCCAAGCCATTACTCAAATCCCCTTCTTCTACCTCCCATCGGGCGTCCAAGATTTTCAAGTAGCTACAACACTTACCCTTCCCAATATGGTGCTAGCAATCCTAGTATGGTATCTACATCCACCAGCAATGGTTCCTCAACCATCTCTCCCTCCTCAGACCAAAGGAGTTCCGATGTATATTCCAATACCTACTCCATAAGCAACACCCTTACCCCCTCTTTCTAACACCACCACTACAGCTGGGGGCAGACGAAAGAAGAGCCCATCGCTCCTCTCCCTCCTCACATCCAACCTCCTTGTGCACTCTGTGAGAAAGAAGGACACCCCACTAATCGATGTCCCTCTCTCCCTGAGCTACGCAATCTAATCCAACTCCCCTATGCAACCACATCACCCATGACTTCATCAAGCACACCCAATACCACCACAATGTCGTCCACTACAGGCAATAAAGGGTTGCGAACCAAATTCGCATGTACCATATGTTCATAGTATGGCCAATATACTCATCATTGCCCTGCCCTACCTAAGTTTTGACAGACACTCGTGACAATACACCAGAGTTTTCAACAAAACCCCTCTACCTCCATGTCGTCAAGTACCCAAAGCACTGACATCCATTATGTCGCCACTTCAGTCAATGAACATACGAGGTGTCCTTGCACCCTATGTGAATCACTTGATCATTTTACATATCAATGTTCTATGATCATTGAATATAGGCGTCGTTGAATGGCCCTTATTCAAAATGCTACACCCCCTCCAGTGCCAGCAGAATCAGTGATTACCCCTACTCCGTCTCCAGAGGTTATTCATATCCTTTCTTCTGAACCTAAAGCACTCCCTACTCCCCCATGGTTCTTGGATGACTTATATGAGAATTTACCCCCAAATCCCCTCAATTCCCCCTTTCATTTCCCCATGGAAATTTTACGCCCGACTACCATTTTTAACCCTCAGTATCTCGATATTTGGTTCATGACGAGTGAACCATCACAATCTCCTTGCGTCACTCCCCCTGCTTCGTCATCACCAGACAACAATCACATGGTGACAGTCACCGATATTACTCTTCTGGATCCCTTGTATTCTCGACCATTCCACTGTGATGAGGACATACTCGAGGAATTAACCACCCCTGACTGCCCATGGGATGCGCTACACCACAGATCACTCTTCCTTTCATAGGAAGCCTTCGCGTCTCCTAACCAACACCCCATATACACAGTCGAAACCAAGGATTTTATCCCATCAAGGCATATCGATTGGTTCAACAACCCTATCCCTACCCCTGATGCTTTTGAAGAAGGAAATATAGCCAACATTTCCCCCACCATCAAAATCAATATTTCCATAAAAAATGGAGTCGTCGAGGAAATCACTATTGGCGCCACATGCACTCCTGAAGAAAATACTGCCTACAAATCTCTCTTCCAGAAATACCAGGACATTTTTGCCTGGTCATACACGGAGATGCCCGGTCTTGACCCCTATATCGTTGAACATCAAATAGACACTTGGCCTGATATCACACCTGTCCGCCAAAAACAATGGTCACTACACCCATCCAAAGCAACGACCATCAAGGATGAGATTGATAAATTACGTGTCGTCAGCTTCATTTACCCCATCGCCTATACGTCATGGGTCTCCAACCCTATCCCTGTTAACAAAAAATAGGGCACTATTCATGTCTGTACAGATTTTCGTGACCTCAATCACACTTGTCCCAAAGACAACTTTCCCATGCCCTTTATTGACCAAATTATCGATGATTGCGTCGGTCAGGAGGCGTTGTCCTTCATGGACGGTTTCTCTGGCTACAACCAAATCAAAATTCACCCAACTGATTAGTACAAAACCGCATTCACTACCCCCTAGGGTACTTTCGCATATCATGTCATGCCTTTTGGCCTCAAGAACGCTGGAGTGACATTCCAATGAGCCATGACATACATCTTTCATGATCTAGCTCATATCATCCTCGCATATTTGGATGACCTCACCGCTCGATCCAAGATACGCACTCAGCATCTCGATGATCTACAAATCATCTTCCAAAGGTGTCGTTAGTACAATATCCACTTGAATCCATTAAAGTGTGTATTCTGCATCACTGTTGGCCACCTTCTTGGATTCATTGTTTCCCAAAGCGGTATTACCGTGGATCCCCTCAAAGTCCAAGCCATCACGAAAATCCTCCCTCCTCGGAATTTACGCCAACTGCAAAGCCTACAAGGCAAAGCTAAATTTTTACGGCGCTTTGTCTCAAACTATGCCACTCAAGAACACGGTTTCCTTCGCTTACTATGCCATGACATCCCATTCCACTGGGATGCACATGCCCCAAATGCTTTCGATGATCCTAAAATGGCACTCTCCAATTCCCCTTTGATTAGTCCACCCGACTATAACCGTGACTATATCCTCTACATATCGACCTCCGTCGTCTTAGTAGCAGGAGTTCTCATTCAAATAGGGGATGATGATCATGAGCATGTCATTTACTACATTAGTAAAAACCTCTCAGGGACACCCTTGAAATACAATCACGAAGAGAAACTAGCCCTTGCAGTCGTCCTTGCAGTCCAGAAGCTGTGCCATTACATTCTGCTTCGAACTACCAAAGTCATAGAAAATTCCAACCCCATGCAATAATTTCTCAGTCGTCGACAAATTAACGGTAAATTTTCTCGATGGATCATCATCCTTCAGGAGTACGATCTCAAATTTTCAACACCCAAGAGAAAGAAAGCTCTCGTGCTCGTTGAACTCATCATGGATTTCCCCTCCGATACTACCAGTTCCCACATCAATACTGACTTCCCCGATGAACATCTCTTTTACATCCCCTCGGATGACCCTTGGTATGGCGATCTTCTCGTCTATCTCCGAACAAAAAAAATTGGAAACCACCTCTCCAGAGATGATCGTCGACGTATTCGTCACCAGGCACCCCGCTACCTCCTCATCGGTGATATCTTATATCGGTGAGGGGTCGATACCATACTCTGTCGATGCTTGACTATTGATGAGGCCGATAGAGTCTTGAACGACTGCCATAGCGGCGCTTGCGAGGGCCATCTCTCAGGGATGTCCACCGCTCAGAAAACCATCCACGCAGGTTACTTTTGGCCTACATTATTTCACGATTGCATTCATGCCATGAAGTGATGTGATAAATGCCAGCTTTATGCCAACAAAGCACGTGCACCACCTGCTCTTCTACAACCAATCATTACTGTAGGCACCTTTTGTAAATGGGGCATCGACTTCATGACTTGCAACCCTCCATCTAGTAATGGACACAAATACATCGTAGTTGCAGTTTATTACTCCACAAAGTGGGTTGAAGCCATGCCTACCTTCAACAACACCACTGACACAACAATGCGTTTTTTCTTTAACTATGTCATATCCTGCTTTGGAGTACCACTCCAACTAGTCTCTGATCACGGGAAACATTTCGAGAATGAGATTTTCATTGAAGTCTCATCTAGGTTAGGATTCTCCCACGAGTTCACCTCACAATACTACCCTCAGTCCAACGGACAGGTAGAAGCAGTTAACAAGGTCCTCAAAACCATGTTGCAACACATGGTTAACAAACATAAGATAGATTGGCATCATATGTTATTTTCCGCACTATGGGCTTACCGCATGGCAGTGAAAACTGCCACTGGTTTCACACCATTTCATATAGTCCACGAAGTTGAGGCCACTCTTCCCATCGAGTGCGAAATTCCCACCTTACGCGCCGCTATTGAGCTATTACCCGACATTGCTCCAATGGAGCAGTGTTTTCTGAACTTAGAGTCTCTGGATGAAGATCGTCGATCGTCATTACAGAACAATGAGGCAGCCAAAAAATGGTCAAAGGCCCTTTGATCACCATGTCAACCTTCGCTCATTTAACGAAGGAGACCTCGTCCTCGCTTATGATATTGCTCACGATAACCTCAACCATGGAAAGTTTGAGTCACTATGGCATGGAACTCATATCATCCAACATTGCCTCACTAAAGGTGCATACATCCTGGCTTCCCCTGAGGGCCACCCTCTCAAAGAACCCGTCAACGATTTGCACTTAAAGAAATTTTATGCCTGAGCGTAACCATTCTACACTAGGCTATTTATTTTTTTTGTTTTAGTGTTTTTTCTTCTTTTTTCCATACCTCGCATCTAAAATATCATTTGTATTATTGACAGATGCCTCCTCCATCGGCCTACCACATCAGTTACACCAACGACACCAGCAGTTGGACACAAAATCTTGCTTCGGTTGCTTGGGCCCTCTATTCCCCCTCACATGAACTGCTCCACTCCAGCGGCATATGTTTGGGCTCAACAACCAACAAACAAGACGAATACACCACCGTCATTGGTCTCCTCACCGAGGCTAGCCATCATCATATTCGTCACCTTAGCGTCTTATTAGATTCCCAACTTGTCTCCCTCCATCTCAATAATGTGTACCGTGTCTGTGATCCTTGCCTCTTTCGCAAATACTTGCAGGTTAGACTTTTATCTCAACATTTTGATTTCATTACATTTACACATATCCCAATACAATTCAATCAAATAGCAGATAACATGGCTAACATTATACTA
>JASDQU010105257.1:22941-35442 GCA_032191745.1 Picea mariana
CATATATATATATATATATATATATATATATATATATATATATATATATCGATGAAAATGTCATAAGTGTTTACAAAAAATAGTACATCGCCCATAGGCAGGTGAGTCACCTCATCCATATTAGTACAAAACTGGATGTCACAACTATACAAAATGGGCTCACCAGCCTATATCAAACACAAAACTACATATCTAGCGGCCCTTAGGGCACCTCTAGTGCTCCAGCACTAGGTCCTCCCTCTGGAGGAGGTACCCCACCAGCTATAGTTCCCTCAGGTCCTGGGGGAAACTTCCCAGTCATCGCAACTCTGGCTACCACTGCTCTGTGGGTCAGGGTCCGCGACTCTTTCAGCAACCCAATACACTGCTCCAAGATACCCTCATCCTAGATCCTCACCCACATCCCCTCGGGAACTCCCCGTACAACCGCCTCTAATCAGCGGTGGAAATCATCAAACTCTCCCCAGACCTCGGTTGGAGGAGCATGTGATGGCCCTTCACCGGGGTCATCATAACGGCCTCTCCTGGTTTCTCTATCATCATCACTGGGCCTCACCCCAGCATCCTCTCGACGTCGCCTCTCCCCTGCTCGCGGCTCTCCCTGCGGTGGTTTCACAGGCCTCTGGTGGGCCGACACTCTGATCAACTCGACCTCCCATCCACGTGGTCTCACATCTACACCAACAAACACATGATAGAATCAACATCCATCCAAATATCAACCATATGTTATACTATCTAAACAAATCAAAAACCAGTAAAAAATAACATCATACCTCGACGATCGAATACCTCTCCTGGGGGAAATACCATCTCTCAGTCATCACGAAAATCTATCCCACTGTATGGAAACTACAATATGATATGTGGCATCTGACGCCACACCTATGTAGCCTCAACCATAAAGTAATGGCCACCCTCCCCACCCCCATGACGGACCAAAATCATCGCCCACCGCCGTAGTCTCAGCTCTCGCGCTCCCGGTGGGTCTATCAAAACTCTTGGGCGCAACATAGGCACCCTCTCTAGAAACCAAGCCACTAGAATAGACCCAAAAGAAAACTCCCCTAATTCGGCAGCTCGACATCTGGTGAGATGCCCCACCATCTTGGCATGCAACATCAAGCCCCAGGCAAAATGCTCACCCCCTAGTGCCCGCTGCATGATCCTCAGCTAGCCGCCACTAATACGCTAAGTTGCGAGTGACCCATAAAATCTCACAATCATCGCTGCCACGCAACGATGTACTAGGGCGTCCATCACCCCAATCCTCACCACTGATCCAGACATGAAATCCTCTCCCGAACAATATGCCCGGGCAAGGGTAGCCAATTGCCCCTCTCCAACTATCATCGGCTCGGTCGGTAGCAGGGTTCCCCGAAAAGGGAGCCCAATCAGAAAATAGACATCCTGTTCAGCAGAGAATCCCAAGTGCTCCCCAGGCACAATAAAACAATGCAAATCCGAACTCCACATTGAGATCAAGAATTGCAACAAATACTCCTGTGCCCTCACCAGTGAGCACTCAAAAAACTTCAGCAGCCCACAGGCCGCCAAAGCACCACAAACCGTTGGCTCCTCATCCCTCATGGCCTCCCCCAGTTGTGCCCAGTCCCTCTCTATCCAATGGATCGACATCGTCACAAATGATCACCTGCATACACATATACAGTACTCGATCATCCATCGCAACTCATCAAAACACCAAAAATCTCCCAAAAAGACAAGTTTTTTTCACCCTTAGCTTTGCCTCAAGGGCACGGCTGTTATCCTCACAGGAACACACACATGCGCACCTATTCACCCCATAGGTGTGCATGTATGCGTTCCTGTTCATCCCACAGGCGCACATCATATGCGCGCCTATTCACTACACAGTTGTGCACTTATGCGCAACTGTCAGAAACACAATCGCGCATATATGTGTGACTGTGCTTTGAACAGGCACGCATCCCATGCGCACCTATTTTCCCAAATTGTGCGCCCCCTTACGCGATTGTTCCCATTATAGCCGTGCACTCGTGCCCGGGTCGCCATTGACCGCCCGCACATTTGGGGGGGCACACTCCCAAAAACCCACCGTACGACCATCCGTATGGTCCTACCCAAAAATTGACACCTAAGTACTGTACAGGAGGATGAGACCACTAACTTGACTCTTGCACCTCCTAGATCGGCTTCCTCACACTCTCAGAATCTCTAAATCTATTCTGGAATCTCCTTTCTAACCAATATAGCAGCAGGTACAAATGAGGTGGCAATGTGGGCCCTACAGCTCTATATAGGCCCTTTTTGCCAAAACTTCCATACTCCCTTCCAGGAGCTCCGGACGTCCGTTTTTCGATCTGTCTTCAGCCACGGGATCCTGCTACCTACACAATCATACTTCTAGGGTCACCATCCATCCCCGGCCCCCGGGGAGCCATTTTCTCATACCTCGTTCAGGTACGCATGTTCATGTTTAAAATTATCAAATAACTGTTATATGTTCGTTATCTTCAGATATTGTTCACGTTGGGTATTTGGTTTTAATGTGTGAAGGTACTTGACCCTCACAAATCCATGCAGCCCCTTCAGGTATATGCTCGACACTAACATGTAGTCATTCCCTTTGAATATCAACTGCATCTTCAAGTTCCACCCTCCAACATCTACCTATAGGATACCCCCATTCGGCTCTGCAGTACTCTCACCTCCACTGCATTTTCAGTACTGTCACCCGGTATCACTCTTCCCCACATGAGTTGTCCCATTCTAAGTTCCCCTTGACCCTTCGACACTCATGCTTCTTTCACCCCCTAGGGATGGGAGTCCCAATAGTCTTACGCATGTTCGAGAATCAGCCACATACTCCTTCTCCTCATATTGCTAGCCTGACCCATGGACTCCCAGAACATTTCTTCACAATTCTCATTGGACTGCACCCCCTCCGTATCATTATCCCCCCATTTCATCCAACATTAGTTTGCCCATCTGTGAATTCCCCTTCATTCATTTACCTCATACAAAGACCCACCCATGGGGCCCCTCACCCTCCACCAGTTCCCTACACAACTTGCGCCCTCATAGGCCAAGCCATCTTGCACTGGGGCACCCATTTCTGTATTTGTACACTCATCCCCCATTATTTATTTATTTGGAAATTGTACAAAGCCTTTGTTTCCCGCAATTACATAGATTTTTGTTGTCGCCTTTGGTGACCTTCTTCTTTTGGCAAACGCAATCCATATCGCTCTTGGTTGGGGCATCCATTATATTCTACTCCTTTTGACATTGTCCACAAACCCTGAATATCTCACTATATTTGTACCCTTTCTCTCTAAGTTTTTCCACTTTGTCACGCCTCTGGCACCATCTAACCCCCACCTAGTCGTCCCCCTGACGCTAGGTCCAGTTTCACGGTTGCTGCCACACCCCCTTTATCCCCAACCAAGGGCAGTCTCAAGTCTCACCACTTCCTGACGTCATCTATGTTACTCATCAGTTCCTGATCTTCTCTAGTGGATTTCATGAAGCCCTCCACTTCTTGGAGTCGTGTCTCCCTTTCTGTCAACATCAACATAGTTTCCAGATGGGTGACAGTATCTTGACTCTCATTACCTTCACAATATTGAGGAGTCTCGGACAATAGAGAGAGAACCATCATTACTCTCTGCTACTGTTGATCCCCACGACATTCGACTTCAACACTTTCTCATGTTGCGGTGGGTCTTACTTTGCAACTATTGTAGTTGTTTGTATATTTACCGAAGACCTCTGAACATTGTTAGGCCATCAATGCCTATGAATCATCGACACTTCTTATAGGTGTCATCGCCTCTTTTTTTTGAGTTTGTTCACCATCAGAATTGTCCTCTGCTATTATCAACCTACCCCCGAGGGCGCTACAGTCATCTTCACCAAAACACAGCTTCAGTTACTGTATTACACCTTTTTTGAGTTATATGACACGAGCATGGGGCATGCCCACCTCATTTGTACACAATTTTATTTTTCTTACACCTTGTGAAAGGTTTGGGTCCTACAGGTTCCCCTCTACCCTCCAATGGGTCGCTCTTGATACTCTCATTCTCGCTCTTTCTTACAATGGTACTCTCAGTAGAAGAAACATTGATGAATTTCGACTATACGTATGCTCCTAACATCATCCATCAAGGGGCATCTGTTATCACTGAAATCTCGTCCACACATGGTTATAGGAATCTAGCATCTCCAAATAGCTATTAGTTCACCCATGGACCAAAATTACCAAAAATGCATTCCCAAAAGGTCCAAAACTATACAACCAGTTATAAAATCAAGATGCACTATGACTATACAGGGAGTGCGCGCCCATGCGCCATCAAGAAATGCAAGAAAAGAGCACATGCACACGATGCGAGACTGTGGATGATAAAAGCCGCGCACACCTTAGAATGACACATTTATGATGTTGGTCGGCCTCCCACCCACTTCTGGTTCAGCTTCCAAGTCGATTTGACATACAAATCTCAACTGAATCCGGCTGGGTGGTTGGTCAAAGACCTAAGGGTACCCTAAATGGCCCCTTGTTCACACTAAAAGATAGTTGAATAATGCCTCAAAGTTATGTTATAAAAAGAGGCCATGGGTGCACTACTTTTTCAAGGAATTCATTTGTAAGGTTATGTTGCTGCTATTCTCTTGGGGAATCCTCTTTTCCCATTAAGATCATACTAGCACCATTCCATTTGAGTTATTCACATCACCTTTTGAGTGAATTAGCTTGGGATTCTTTCACCATTTCTTTCAAGTTTTCAAGTTGTAAGAAGAGATCAATCTTGGGGGTTCAAGAGCCCTCCCTTGGGGGAAGAGGGGACCCAAAGTCTCCCTTTCTCTTTGGTGTTTTGTTTCCACTAATACACTCCTTTCCATTGGTGGCATGAGTCTTGTTTATTTCTTGTTCTAATGATCTTATGCACTCTAGTTTAATTCCTTTTATTGTTATTAGTTTAGTTTTTTGTTTATCTTGCATGCTTTATATTTCTAACCCTTCCTTTATTGTTGTTTTGCCTAGCTAACCCAACTAGGCTTGTAAGCATCTCTAATTTGCTCACTCAAGTGACAAAAGAGACGCAACAATGAAAACTATGTGCATTTTACAAAGTGGCTTACAATGAGTCCAAAAGGCCTTTTTTATCATAAAGAAGAAATGAGGAAACCCTAAACATCCAAAAACCTAACCGTAGGAGATGAAACGCCAAATGGCTTGTCGGCTCGATGGGGTTAGTTGGTATGCTAACTTCCCGAGGTCGTAACTTTTACATATGATACTTGTTTGGCACACTCGATAGCCCGTTGGAAAGGTATAGTTGAGGAGTACATATTTCGGTTGGCCCAAACCTTCGACTATTGTCAGGGAACTATCACACCAAGAAAACGTTTTTTAGGGCCTCAAAACAACCCCGAAAGTTCAAGACCCAAAAAAGTGTAGAAAAATTGCCAAAATGAAAAATTGTGCTTTGAGCCAGTGGAATAAGTGGGTGGCATTGATATCCACATGGATCACCTGTTCTCACCTCTTCACATGCTTCTCCTACGTAGAAAAAGTATTGTCTTTGGTGACGAAGGACCTCCAAGTTCAGGATAGATGGATGCACAAAGTGTTGGTTGTGGAGCTTGATTATCTTCATGATTCAGAGGTATTGTTTCAGCCGTGTTTGGATCCTAGTTCCTCACAGGAGGGTGTGGGGGGGATTCCCCCCCCACATATTTAACCAAGGGGGGTGATGACACTTTATGGAAATTTTGTAGTCAATTTGAACCATTCATCATTGGGTTGCAAATCTGACGGTAGAAGTTATGTTATAATTTTTTCCCTAGAAGGAAACCCTCTTTAATGTATGAGGGAGTTGTATTGTAGATATGTATGAGAGTGAATATTTTATTCTGAGAGAGGAGACTGTGAGAAAATAAGAGGAATTTACAACGGGTGTGTTGTAGGTTGTACCCCTTCATTTGCTGGATAATAATAAAGGAAGGACTACCAATTTCTTTGTGGATGTAGTCCATATTGGGTGAACCATGTATATGCACGTATCTATTGTATTTTGTATCTTTTATGTTTTATTTTTGCATCTATTTTATATTATTACTCTGTGATCCTCTTTTTTCTAACACGAGGAGCTCGCCATAAGTCTTAGATCTTGGTTGGATGACAAGCAGGCTCACCATTATGAAGCGTTCCCAAGTTCTTTGGTTAACAACATATGGTGGGCCTGGAATAATTTTATTTTTAAAAATGAATTCATTCCCCTTGAGATTTACATAGTGCTTATTACCAACCTTTCGAAGGAATATATGATAAAGAAGAAAAGTAAAAAATTGTGCACTCCTATCATGTCAAATTTGCTCCAGTCTATTCCATGGGGATACTTTGATGGGGAAAGCCAGGGGCATCCACCACATTATGGAGTTGGAGGCATGCTCTTCCTAAACCAGAGTCACTACTTTCACGTTTTTTATTCCCTTGGCAGAGGCTCAAACAACCATTTTGAATTCACAACTCTTAGAACTTTGTTATTTGTAGCTAAGGATAAAGGGTTAAAAAAACTTAAGATCATAAGAGACTCAAATCTTGTAGTAGATTGGGCCTATAAAAAGGATAAAGAGGAGAATGTTGGTATTGGCTCTTTACTTAGTGATCTAGAATTCCAAATAAACTCATTTGAATGGCTCTCTTTTTATCACATCCTCAGGGAACTAAACACAACAACAAATAGACTGTCCAAGGAAGCCTTGTAGCTTCCGAAAGGATATTTTTTCCACTATGGATTGGTAGATGGCGTATAAAAGGAAGCAATGTAATTCCAGCTTTAAAAATCCCATCTTTGTAATAAGTTTTTTATGTATTATGGAAGTATGTAGTATTTGAGTGCTATTTTTGGATGTTGGAGAGATATTTTCATGAAATGTGTTACTTTTGTTCAGTAATGTAAGACTCTAATGAGTCAAATCTTGTTTCTTTTTGAATAGCAGTAATATGTATATTCATATTTTTGAATAAAATGATTTTTTTCTCGTGATAGCAAGTAAAGTACCGATAATAAGAAAATTACTTATGATCGATTGAGGATGGTTGTGAAAACCCTAATTATAGGCTCATGATTTTTTCCTCACACGGTGTGCGAAAGTTCCTAGAAGTTTTCCATTAACAGTTATTTTTCTCTCACAGATGCCTGGAAATTTTTCAGTGGGGAGAAGACTTAGACATGCCTATTGTCGAAATTTTGGTTGTCATTGATGTCAAGAATGTGCATGACACAAGCTCAGATACACAGCATTGCATCGCGTAGAGATTGTGCAGGATGCAAGCTTGGGATAAATAGTGTTGCATCATGTAGAACACAAGCTTAGAGAAATAACATTACATCGCGTAGGACACAAGCTCAGATAAATAGTGTTGAGATCGCGCAGGATGCAATCTCAGGATAAGTAGCATTGCATCGCGCATAAATCGTGCAGGATGCATAACGTTGCATCGCACAGAGATTGAACCGTTGAAAAATATTCTACATTAACGGTGATAGATATACCGCACTTCGTCCATCTAAACTACCACGCACGACATGAAATTAGTATTAAAAACATATTGTTGAGTCCCCTACTGCGCGTGACATGGAAGTAGTATTAAGAGCCCCTTTGTGACAACTTCCGAAGATACGAAAGGTGCAACCCCTTTGCGACAAGTTTTGAGACACAAGAAGCACAACCCCATTGCAACAAGTTTTCAAGACATGAGAGGCATGGCCCCATTTATGACACATTTTCGAGACACAAGAGGTGCAACCCCATTGCGCAAGTTTTGAGACATGAGAGGCACAACCCCATTGCAAGAATTTTCGGAGACACGAGATGCGAAGTCCCATTGCAACAAGTTTTAAGGCACAAGAGGTGCATCCCCATTGCAACAAGTTCTAGAGACAAGAAAGGCACAATTCATTGTGACAAGTTCCAAGATACAAAAGGCATAGCCCCACTGCAACTTAAGCCATGATTATTTCCCTAAGTCAAATGCCCTGGAAATGGGTTGAAGGAAGCGGCTAGGTTCCCAAGAAAGTCAGAAATGGAAATCAATGATCAAGATTGAATCCTAATCATGATCCAATGATAGTTGAGTTTCGACGAATCTAGCGCTCTGTGTAATGATGGACGTGATAGTCTTAGTCATTTGTTGGGATTTCTCAGGATTAGTCATTCCATAAGGAAGATTGACATAAGAAAGAACTAAACTTCATTAATTTATAGGGGATTTGAATTCAATTTAAGTTAACTTCAATAACATTCTATTGTTAATGAAGAGGCACATTGATTCATTGAAGAGACGCAATGGTTCAGTGGTGCACACCATTTGGTAAGATATATAAACCCATCAGAATGAAGAATGAAAGTGTGACTCAAAAGATATCTGAGTATACCTAAAGAAAATTCAATAGAATATATGAGAGTAAAAATAAAAACTATGCAGTTAGGGTGGAAGGGAGGAGATAAGAAGGACTGCAGTCCTTTTTAAATAGAATCTTGAAACATGCAGGGGGTTGGTGCCTCCTTTCAAGTTGGTGCTTGAAAAATTTAGGGGGTTGGAGCCTCCTTTCAAGATGGTGCTTTAAAAATTCAGGGGGTTGGAGCCTCCTTTCAAGTTGGTGCTTGAAGAAGCAGGGAGTTGCAGCTTCCTTGAGTAGGTTCTTATAAAAGGAATGGGATTTGTGTCTCCTAGATTTGGTGCTCTAAAAAGGATTGGTTTCCTTCAAAATCACAACTTGTCTTTATACATACATTGTAATTTTTATTAATGATAAATAATTAATTATTTTCAAAATCATTGTTAATTTATTATTGTGGTTGAAAAAGTTTTAAAAATAGCTACTAATTGGATAAAAGGTAATATTGATTCACACCCCCCTCTCGGTTTTTCCAAAAATTGGTATCATAGCAAGTTTCCTTCACCACAGTCTAACCACTGGAAAGTAGATCTTGAAAAATCCAATGGATTAGCAACAAGGAATGTCATCCAAAATAACACCATTGTTCAAAGGAGATGACTATGATTTTTGGAGAATAAGGATGAAGAGTCAGATGACACTTGGATTTGATATTTGGAAATTTGTAGAATATGGATACATTGCACTATCTTCCCCACCAACTGATATTGTTGCAAAGAAGTTATGCAATGACAATTCAAGAGTTGTTAATGCCATTTTAAGTCGATTATCCAAAAATGTGTTTGTAAAATTAATGCACTGCAAATCAACCAATTAATTATGGGACAAAATTAAAGTTATTTACGAAGGAGATAGCAAGGTAAAACAAGCCAAACTTCAAACACTCAAAGCACAGTTTGAAAATCTAACGATGAAGGAAGAAGAAAATATTGCAAAATATTTTCAAAGAGTAGACGAGATAGTCAACTCAGTCAGAGCATTGGGAGAAACAATAGAAGATAAATATATTGTTCAGAAAGTGTTGAGATCGTTGCCTATGAGATATGATGCCAGGATCTCTACCTTAGAAGATAGAGACAACCTTGACAAACTCACTATGGATGAGCTCCATGGAATCCTCATAGCCTATGAGATGAGGAAAGGGTAAGAAAGGCCATCTAAATGGGAAACGACCTTAAAATCAATAAAAGATAAGAAGATTCAGGAGAAAGTGTCCAATGAAGAACAATCAGAGATATTTGATGAATAAGTAGCACACTTCATGAAAAAAATTAAGAAAGGAACTGGTAAATTCAAAGGAAAACTACCTCTTCAATGCTTTAAATGTGGCAAAGTTGGACACTTTTCCAACAAATGTCCCTATCCAAAAAAAATAAGAAGGTGATGGTGAAGAAACTTACAAAGAGTACACAAAGAGAAAAACTAGAAACAAAAATAAAGTCCACAAAAAAAAGAAGACCTTCTACACCAAAGAAGAAAAGAGTTCATCTGAAGAAAGTGAAGGAGAATAAGAAGAATCAGAGCAGATAATTATGGGTATAGAGAAACATGATAATCCTACTAAAAATACTTTTGGTATGGATGAATACTTTGAAGAGGAAGGTGAAGTAGATCTTGAAGAAAATTTTATCAGTGTTCTGGAAGAGCTCAGACAATATAAAAATAAGACTTAATCACTAAAAGGATAGTTACTAGAGTTTGAGGAAGCATAGAAATCAAGAGAAAGAGGAATCTCAAAAAAAGTCAAGGAAAATGAACAAATCATCATTGTTTTGAAGACTCAACTCCAAGAAGCCAAAATAATAGAAGAGATCTTAACTAAACAACTTAATGAAAAACAACAATACTGTGAGAAGCGAGAAGTTGAAATTGTCCTTTTGAAAAGGGAAGTTGAGAAAGGAAAGAATCACTCAAGATTTGAAAACAGTTCAAAAATATTGGATGACATTTTGAATAGTCAAATATCACCAAAGGATAAGACATGACTTGGGTATGATAAAAAATCAACCTCTGCAACACAGAAGATAGAAAAAATGCAAATTAGTTATGCAGATTATGTTAAGAGCATGTTAACAATTGAAATAACAAGATGAAGAAGGCATCATTACAAATTGTTCCTAATAAACTGAAGTCTACACCTCCCACAAAAGAGAAAGAAGACAAATGGAATATAATGGGTAGAAGAACTCCTCCTAAGAGATATCAACACATCTTTCTTGGATATTGCTACTCTTGCATTAATTTTGGACATAAACTAGTACATTGCAAGTCTTATGAAAAATCATACATTCATAGAAATAATCAAAAACATAAAAGAAGAAAAAATAATCTCAATAATAGAAGTTACATTTCATTCTCTCCATTACAAATGTTCAATGCAAAAAGTGCAACCATTATGATCATCAAACCAATGAATGCAGGCTAACCACAAAACAATTTCTTTTATCACTCAAGATAAGAAAATATGGAAAGGAAAAGATTGGAAGATACATAATGCAAAGTAGCCTTGTATGCCAAGAACAAAAAGTGTCAATGGTACATTGACAGTGGATGCTCCAAACATATGACAGGGGATAAAAGTGAATTTCTAAAACTAACAAAGAAGGAAAAAGGAAGTGTCACATTTAGAGATAATGTATCTGCTAAAATACTTGGAAAAGACACAGTCACCTTGGGAAACAAGAAAAACAAAGCAGAAAATCTGTTACCAGTTGAAAATCTAAAGCCTAATCTTCTAAGTGTAAGACAAACTTGTGATCAAGGGAATAAATTCATCTTTGATTCCCAGAAATGTGAAATAAGAGAAGAAGGATCGGGAATATTAGTTGTTATTGCACCAAGAACCTCAAGCAATGTGTATATCTTAGATATTAAGGAAGAAAAAGAATGCCATATGAGTAAAGTAGATGAAATTTGGCTATGGCACGGAAGGGTGGGACACTTGAGCTTTGATAACCTGATCAAAGATAGTAAAAAGGGAGTTGTAAAAGACATGCCAAAACTCACCAATCCCTTAGATCCTGTTTGCAAACATTGTCCATTAGGAAAGCATACAAGAGTCAGATGCAAGACAAAAGAAAATTCTACATCAAAACCCTTGGAGATTGTTCACACTGATATCTATGGGCCCTCTAGGAATAGAAGCACACAAGGGGAACACTACTTCATGTTGATCATTGATGACTACACAAGGATGACCTGGGTATATTTTCTCAAAGAAAAATCTGAGGCATTTGATAAGTTTAAAGCATTCAAGACTTATGTAGAAAATGAAACAGATCTCAAAATCAAATGTTTAAGATCTGATAATGGAGGGGAATTTACCTCTAAATAATTCAATAAATTTTGTGAATATCATGGAATCAAGAGACAATTCTCAGCTCCAAGATCTCCTCAACAGAATGGAGATGTGGAGAGGAAAAATATAATTGTTCAAGAGGCTGCAAGATTATGTTGAATGAATCCAAGCTTCTAAACAAAATTTGGAGAGATGTAATATATACAACAATCCACATACTCAACCGAGCACAACTTAGAGCTAACCATGAGAAAACCCCTTATGAATTGTGGTTTGGAAGACCAGCATCTTTGAAACATTTTAGAGTCTTTGGAAGTAAGTGTTAGATCAAGAGGGATGAAGATAATCTAGGGAAAATTGACTCTAGATCAGATGAAGGTATATTTTTGGGGTATTCACCTAACAAAAAGGCCTACAAATGTTATAATATAAGATTGCACAAAATAGAGGAAAGTGCAAATGTAAAAATAGATGATCTGAAATTGAGAAAAATCAAGTCTCAAGATGAAACAAAAATCTATGAATGGAGATGAACCAGTGATGATGAAGAAGATGGTGAATCACAATATGAAGAATATATTGAAGAACTACAAGAAAATGAGCCATACACTAATGAATAAAACATTCAAGAAGAGACACCCATGCCAAAACCACCATTAAAAAGGGTTCAAAAGAATCATCCAGGAAGTCAAATTATAGGAGACAAGAGTGCTAGAGTAGAAACAAGGAGGAAACTCTTATATG
>JASDQU010105257.1:45017-55083 GCA_032191745.1 Picea mariana
TTTGCTCTCTCTACTCTTCCCCTACCTCTGTTGTTGTCTCATAGTATGTCCTTGGCCCAATGATACCACTTTCACCCTCTCAAGATCTAGGAGAACTTAGATTTCACCCCAATACTCTTTCGAGCACCATTTTTGAAACTATGGTTACAAGGGAATGACAGACCCAAGTTTATAGTGTAGACTACTCCACCGACTTCTTACATCCCCTGAAAGGTCTCTCCTTTCAGCCGGGTCAAACCACCACAAATTTGGAACAAGGCTTTGTAGAAATGCACCTTCTTCCTCACAATCTCAATGGATGGGACTTCAACCTCAACGAAGACTCGGGCCCTCTCTCGCCCTTCATTTATGAACCAGGGAACCCTAGCTCCTCTGGACAAAAAAGAAGAAAGTGAAACAAATGCTTAGGGTCGTCCAAGGCTAACCTTAATTTCACACTTGGCGACGACCTCTTAATGGCTACAGTTTCCGTGATGGCGGACAAAACACTCGTGCGCAAAGCATACGGTCGACACTTTAGCGAAAGAACCCTGTGAACCTGGGTTGCTACAAACTGGGGAGAAAATCGGACAGATTCTCCAAACATCTTCCATCTTTCTAGAGGATGGTTTATTATCATTTTTGCCGATCCAACACAAGCCTTGGAAGCTCTTCACTCCAGCTGGACTATTGACTCCTCCCCGGTTCTCATGAAACCCTGGAACCCCACATTCGATGCAAGATTTGAAATACTCGAATCTATTCCCATTTGGGTCCGCCTCCCAAGTCTTCCCCCTCACCTATGGTCAAAAAGCTGCTTCAAAGCCCTCATAAACTTCCTAGGGGAATATATCTCTGCAGATATGAGTTTTCTCGCTTCTAGCAACATAGTTGTTGCTCAAATTTTGGTCTCCCTCAACATCAGGGAAGGATTAAGAGATTTCATCAATTTAACAAACTTGGGACGCACAAGAGTCCAGACCTTGGACTATGAAGGAGTGCCTTTCTGATGCAGATGATGCCATGAGTATGGACACGTGGTAAAAGACTACTCCAAACCCTTCATTAGAAGGCATGGCCACAACACAACTGAAGACATAGGCCAAGGACAAAGGATCTCAGAAACATCTGAGGGCCAGTCCCCCTCGACGGGGTCCAAAACTCCGGGGACTCCCTCTCCTGATTCAACAACTCTCCAAGATTCAACAGTCCACCAAGATCCTTTGATTGAGAATCCTCCAAATCCACTCCTCAACGCTCATGTGATTATTCCCACCACAAGTGAAGGGGATGTTTCCAACCACAGTCCGGAGGCTGCCACAACTTTTGATCAATGATTTCCTAGGTATGCATCTCTCTATTCCCCACCTTGTTTCTGGTTTTCGAAATTCTTTCAATTTTTTCCTAAATAGTCGAATCCCATCCTCTTTCTTCCCCCTACACTCCTACTCTACTCCCCCACCTCCCCCACACTCCACCGCCACCCTCACATAGCCACCGTCCCTACAAGACCTCCCCTCTAACGACTCTCCCCCCTCCTCCACTTCCTCCCTGTCCACAGAGGAACCATCAACTGATGGCTCTGAGAAATCCACTATATGCTATCACCTTCACAACTGTTCAGTTTTGGTCTCCACTATAGACCAAAAAGGCCTGGGTCCTTCTCCATAACTACAGAAACCAAAAAAAGAAAAAGGTCGACCCTCTCACCTCTCCTTAGCACAATCTCGAGCACTACTTGACATAGCCTCAGGCTGGAAAAAAACCCTCCTTGGGGCACTTAGAGGAAGAAAATCCTCGATAGGGGTTCCCCCATGAAGCTCCTATCCTTCAAATGCCAGGGTTTTGGCTAGCCCTTCAAAACAATACGCTCTAAAGAGGTTGGTGATGCCACACCAACCTGATGTTTTTTTTCTCTAGGAGACTCTTGCAGACGAATGTTCAGCCACACAATTCATCTTGAAACTCTTTCCGGGATGGGCCTTCCTAGGCCTGGATGCATTTGGAAGATCAGGAGGCCTGGTCATAGGCTGGAACCAAAGGAAAATAAAACAACTAAATTCATGGGCTTCAAACTCCTGTCTAAGTATCGAGGTACTAGTCGAAGGAATAGAGAAGACCCACAGGCTTCTAAACATTTACAGGAAAAATACAGACATGACTCAATTCTGGAACACACTCCTCAAAAATTATCTCTTAAGGGTTGAAAATCTCATTATTGAAGGAGATCTCAATTTTTCCATAGGATAAGCAGAAATCTGGGGGCCCTCGGCCCATCTGGATCCTCTTTCAACCTTCTTCAGCCACCTTTTGACTATAAATGGATTCATCGACATTGAGCCAACCATACTGCTTCCCACTAGAGAAACTTAAGAACAGGGGACGCATAGGTTGCGAAAAGCTCATATCGGTTCCTGATCACAGAAGCACTTTCCCTTCTTCCACTCTAGTTTAGACAATGGATTGGAAGTGAGGGCGAATCAGACCACTCTCTTGTTTGGCTTTCCCTCGACACTGAACCAAAGAAGCTGCCAACTCCTTTCAAATTCAATTCTATCTGGCTCGAAGATGACATTTTCCAAAAACTGGTCAAAGACAACTGGACTCCCCTTCTGGAATCAAAAGGAACTATGGAAGCCATACAATTCATGGACATTCTAAAATGGATAAAGAAACTGGTCATCCCTTGGGAAAAAACAAAACGGGAGGTAGAGGAACAAGACCTAAAAAACATTGAAGATCAGCTGGGAATTTTTTATCAAAATCTTGACTCAGGCTTTTCATCGAACACCTCACGCGATGAACTCAAATCCCTAGAAGCAAAATGAAGGAAACTACTGGCCGACAAAGAAGCAACCTAGAGAGTAAAAAGTAGGGCAATTTGGCTCAAAAATGGGGACGAGAATACAAAATTCTTCCACGCCTATGCAAAGGGGAGGAAAGAAGCAAATACAATCTGGAGCCTAAAGGATTACGAAGACAGACCTGTTACTTCCTTTGAAGGGCTAGCCAATATGGGGAAAAATCACTTCCAGACACTCTTCAAAGAAGATAGAACGACAAACCTAGCCAGCATCATAAAGTTAGCTTTATACTTCCCCTCCTTCGTCGATGAGGAGAACAATCAAAACCTATTTTCAGAAGTTATAGAAACAGAAGTCAAAGACACAATGCAAAGTTTTCAAAAAGACAAAAGCCCGGGACCAAACGGGTGGAATATTGAATTCTGTCTGGGTTTCTTCGAACTGATCGGAAAATACATTCTCCAAGTTATTGAGGAATCCAGAAAAAATGGCAGAATACACGGGCCACTCAATACCACCTTCATAGCACTCATCCCAAAGGTAAATGAGCCACACTCCTTTGATGACTTCCGTCCCATCTCTCTTTGCAACTGTATCTATAAAATTATTGCAAAGATTATTGCACAAAAATTGAAACCAATCCTCTCTAAGTCAATCTCAAAAGAACAATTTGGTTTCTTAGAAGGAAGACAAATCCATGAAGCCATAGGGGTAGCACAAGAAGGTTTACACAGTCTGAAAACCAAAAAAACAAAGGGTACGATCCTAAAAATCGACCTCTCCAAGGCCTTTGACAGAGTTAACTGGTCATACATCAAACTAGTCCTCACTCACCTTGGTTTCGATGTACCCTTCATCAAATGGATTATGGCCTGCATTTCATTAGTTTCTTTTTTAGTTCTCATAAATGGAGCAACTTCCCCCTTCTTCATCTCAGAAAAAGGACTCCGCCAAGGATTCCCCCTCTCCCCATTACTCTTCTTATTGGTGGCAAAACGATTAAGCGGGGCAATCTTAAATGTAGTTAGTATCGGGGAATTCCATGGAATAAAGATTACCCCTACACAAAGACTAACTCATCTACTCTTCATAGATGGCATTCTCATTTTCTGCAGTGGCTTCAGTCAGGATGATGAATTACTTTCCAACATACTTACTCTTTTCCGATCCGCAACTGGAATGCAAATAAACATACAAAAATCCACCCTCTCCTTCACAAACTTGGAAAGAGAGGAAGATCATATGTACAAAAGACTCTTCCCTTTCACACCTCAGTACTTCTCAAATGGCCTAAAATACCTTGGTTTTCACCTAAATTAATTTTATGGTTTTTTTTTCCTCTTTAGGTTTTTAGGTTTTTCTTCAATGGTGTTTTCTCATATAAATTTGTTTTTAAAATGTTTTTGTTTTTTAAATTTCAATTCTGTTTGTTTTCTTATTTTTTTTCAGTTTTTAATTGATCCAAAAAAAATGAATTATATTTTTTTGCTAAATATTTAAAAATATTGTTATTTAACTACAATTATTTTCTATGTATTGAAGTAAGGTAAAAAAATGTGTTAAAATTGATATTTTCCACTATATTTAAAATGTATGGAACCATAACTTAATTAAGGACACATAATTATATGAAAAATCTTAATTTCAAAAAAAATAAATGGTGTACAACATTTTTAACATTAGATGAAGCATGGAAATATGATTAAAAACACCATTGAATAAAAAAATAAAAAAATAAAAAAAGTAGAAAAGTTTGAAAATAGATGAAAAAACATCGTTGAGAAAAAAGAAAAATTGAACAATTTGAAAATAAATGAAAAAACGAGCATTTAAAAAAACAAAGTGGAAACCTTATGTATCAGAAAATTTAAAATATCAAAAAACCACCTAAAAAGGGAGGGGGGTGCTACCGGTAGCACCATTTTTAAAAACAGGGCAAAAAACTTGACCCCCCAAAAAACGAGAACTCTGTAGAGTTCTCGTTAAGTTGGTAACTATGTTAAGAACAAATACTATCCTCTCAAACATAGTTTCTCGTGAAAAGTTTGGTTTCCTGGAGGGTAGACATATACATGAAGCCATCGGGGTGGCACTGGAGGCCTTACACAACCTAAAAACTTGGAAACTAAAATTTGTTATAAAGATTGATCCATCAAAATATTATGGCAGAGTCTATTGGCTCTACATTAGAATTCTCCTTACTCATATGGGTTTTGAAGTCCCTTATATAATTTGGGTGATGATTTGATTAACGATTGTTTCATTTATTGTCCTTATCAACGAGGTTACCTCTTCTTTATTTCATGCTGAGAGAGGCCTAATACAAGGTTGTCCCCTGTCCCCCCTTATTTTCCTTTTGGTTGTGGAAGGACTTAGTAGGGTCATTGGAGAGGCAAAGTCCAAAGGTGATTTTCAAGGTATTCCAATCTCCTCAACCTTAAGACTAATCCATCTCCTTTTCATGGATGATGTTCTAATTTTTTGCAATGGCCTTTTGGGGGACGCAGAAAAATGAAACTCCATTCTGAATCTCTTTAAGAGGGAAACGAGGATGAAAATAAATGAACAAAAATCCACTCTCTCAGCCCATAATTTGGAAGAAGACTACCTATTAGGATATTAGGCCCTCTTTCCCTATGAGCAAAAGGATTTTGATGCAAGCCTAAAAAATTTGGGCTTTCACCTAAAACCAAATTGTTACAAGAAAGAAGATTAGCATTCGCTTTTATCCAATTTAGGAAAGAGACTAAAATCTTGGAGTTTTACATGGCTATCTAGAGTGGGAATGATGGTTTAGTAAAATCAGTCCTGGAAGCAGTCATGGTGTATTGGATGTCTCTTGCTTGGATCCCTGAAGGTGTTCTGGAAAAATTAAGGTGTCTTTGTTTCAAATTTTTATGGGCAAGCACAAAGGATCAATTTGTTATTCCATGGGTGAAGTGGGAATCCTTGGTTCTGTCAAAAATGATGGTTGGTTGGGGATTAAAAAACATTTTCATGTTCTTAAAGGGACTGGCGGCCAAATCTGGCTAGAGATTGATCACTTTTGAAAGTTTATGGAAAAAATTAGTCATTCATAAATATATTCATCTGGACTCAGTGGAGGAATGAATTAGATTCCCTTTTAAGGATACCCCAAGTTGCTCTATAATTTTGAAATCCCTCATCAAATCCTTCCATGTGGTTGGTGAGGGATTGGCTTGGTGGATAGGAAATGGTGCAAAGGTTGGAATTGGGTCAGACCCCTGGCCAAGAAATGGTTTAAATCATATTCTCCCTCCAACCCTGATCGATCAGCTACATGCACAAGGTTTCTATCACTTACACCAGATAGTTGACCAAGGTCGAACATAAATATGGGTTCAAGAATGGTTGTATGCAGAACAAGTTAGGATGAGAGAGGATTTCTCTAAACAGTGGACAACTTTCATTAGAGCTCTTAAAACAACCCACATCCGAATTTTGTATAGGGAGGACGAACTTGTATGGAAACATACCCCTCATGGAGTCTATACTCCTAAATAAGGATACTCTCAGTTAAACATTGATCTCCAACCCTAGTATCAAGACTCCTCCATTGATCATAAATTGGGGGACTTGGTTAGCTAGGAATTCCTCCATTTTCCAAGACAAACCTTCTCTCCTAGACATTATTTTGGCTTAGGGCCTTAGCATCCTTTCACATTTCCCTCGGGAAAAAGGGAGAAATAGAAATATAATCATCCAATAAAAACAAGTGGACTTCTCAAGGCTATGGGATTTTTTCGATGGGGCCTCACAAAGAAACAACAAAATTTGTTGGGGGGAGGGCGGGGGGGTAGAGAAATGCTCCATTTATCGGAAAATCACTTATTCAAACTTCAAATGGGTTTGGGACTAGGCACAAACAATTATGCAAAATTGATGGCTCTAAAACTTTTGTTGTTTTTTGCGGAGGAGAAAGGAATAAAATCCCTCCATATTTTTGGAGACTCCATGATAGTCATTAACTGGGTCAGGAAATCATAGAAATGTCACAACATTAGACTAATTTCTTTACTTAATGAAGTTTTCATAATTTTGGACTCTTTTGATTCTTTCTTTTTGCAACATGTCTAAAGGGAGTGTAACTCAGAGGTCGATTCACTCTCTAAAGAAGGCTTACAATTGGATTTTGGAAAATGGTTGATCTCGGAAATAAAGGATGGAACTTATTTTGAGTTTTACCATAGACCGTTTATTGACCCTATAGGCCCTCCTAACCCCTCTATATAGTTTATTATTGTTTCTCCTTCAACATATTTTGTTGCGGCTATCTGGATAGTATGTATTTAGCACATGGACATAATCAATTTTGTAAATATGATCAGCTTATGATCATGATATGTCTTTGGAACTTTTTCTAGATGTAGGCTCCTGGATGAGCTTTTCTGCTGGCTCTATTCTTCATGGAAAGTTAGAATATTTGGGTTCTATTTGAAGGTATTATGGCTTCTTGGAAAAGTTTCTTACTACTGATTTTTTTGTGCCCCTTCTCTGGGTCAAGCTATCTTGATGCATGGTGTCTTTTGCGGAAAAATACATGGACACATGTATTCTACAAAATGTAAATTTCATTTCTCCATGGATGTAATAAAATTTACTCTTTTTCCAAGGAAAAAAAAAGTAATAATTAATGTAAATATGCCTAGATATATGAATGAGCAAAATCTAAGAAAAGAAGAGAAGTTTGGATAATTGGATGTCCTTAATCCAGATGATAAGTAGAGAGGAATGGAATAGAAGATGAGCGGGATGACCGTATAACCCGATGAATAGATTTGAAAAATAATAATTAACATGTATGTCCGGATGTAATGATGTTCAGACGATTGAAGATTTAAGTCTGGATCATTTCTTTTGCATTTAAACCTCTCGTTGCTTCTTTTAATGCATAATTTTTTTTATACCTGTAAAAATAATAAAACAAATTAAATTGTTTCACACATGGAAAATAATATTAAATAACCAAATAATATCATTTATAAAAATCATATTAAAATAAAAGAAATAAAAAATTCTTTTCAATTAAACACGTGAAAGAGTTATATTATGAGTTTATGGAATTTATTCAAGGCATTATAATTATTAGGAGAAATTGGAGACAATGACCAAGTTGAAATCCATCAGCTCACTCCCAATTCTTTCTATATATTCTCTTAAGGTGCATATTGACTTGCATATGACCAAGCCTTGGTCGAATTAATACAATCCACTAAAATGCCTAACTAACTCAATTACGCAATGAAATCAAATCATTGGAAAAATGTTGAAATCTTCTGAAACCCAAATTTAATCTGTGAGAGAAGTGAGATAATATCAATAAGTTCAATTGAGTTTGTAAATACAATTAATTGGGATGCAGAATCAAATAAAAATGTGATCGAGAAAACAAAGGTCATGAATCAAGCGAAGCATAAGGAATTAATATCTTTCTCTCAAACATAGATCAAAAGAGTTTATCACCAAAGAAATTAAAACCAAACAGAATGAAGAGGCCAAAAATAATTACATCCTATCATCATAAGATAGTAATCTATTCAAACACAGGACCCAAAACAAAGACTTAGAAACCAAAGATAGGGAGTAGTTTCAAAGTTTAATGGGGGGGCCTTTATTTTTCAAAAAAATGACGGGGGAGTTGTTGTGGGAACACCAAGTGCCTAGTTTAGTGAAAGGGTGGACAGAGGAGGAACCTTAGTTTCTCAAGAGGATGATACTTGTGACAATAATGGTGCATGCTAGTTTTCCTTTTCTTCACATTAAGGCCAATTAGGCAGTCTACTTTCCAAGTGGAACAGTGGGCATAGAGGTGCCAATGCATTTGTGCATTGGAGAACTTTTTGAGTTATAGGAGATGACTTGATAACTTTGAGGAAGAGATGGAAATCTCTCCTTTGTTTAGTAGTGACAATAGTGCCCAATGATGGGATGCTTGTTTGTACAAGCAATTCAAATTTTTTCTAAGTAAATGAAAGGAAACAATGAAGGAGTCGACTAAGAAACATGTGTATTCACTTGGATGGTTCAAACAAGGAAGAAGACCAAGTTGACAAGGAAGACACTCGCCCACCTTAGTGTATGGGGTCCTAGGATGTGGTAGAGTGATCTTTGGGTGATTTGAGGATGATTTCCAAGATGACCTAAAGATCATGAGATTGTTGGTTGAAAGCGACGAAAGTACTGGTGTTGATATGACTATCCTAAAGCAAGAGCTATGGAAGTCTTTCAATTGACTCCTCTAACTTAGGGGACTTTGGACAGACTACTGGAGTGTTTGATGGTAGTGGATATGATGGATAACCTCTTCCTGAATATATGCCTTAGTGTGATCCATTTCCTAGGAGCTAGCAATGGAACCTAAGAACACCAAGAAAAGGTGTCAAGCTTAGTGAAGAAGTTTGAAGGTTGGAGTGCAGTCGTAACAATGTTGACACTTGAGTTGCAACAATAGTAGGTAGCCACAACGACATTGAAACTTAAGTTAAAATAGCAGTAGAAAACCATGACATCATTGACACTTGAGTTGCAAAAACAATAGGAGGTAGTCGCAACAATGTTGGATTTAGATTGCGACCGCAACAACATAGACATCCAAGAGTCATTGTTGATGGAATTCGAGCAAAGATGTTATGTTCAAAGGAAGAATTGGACAGTGGGTATTTGCATAGGAATTTTTGCAGTGATAATGTGGAGTGGTTGAAGGATCCAACTAAGAGGGATGCATGAGTCTAGGCAACATACTTGGAGGACATTGTCGGGGAGAAATGCAACAATAGGTTCGTCGATGGAATGAGTTGACTTAGGTTCCCTTGCACGATTACAAGGTGCGTCGTAGACTTATTGAGCACATTTGCACAATTTCAAGGCACATCGTAGACTTATCGAGCTCCCTTACACAAAGGCAAGTTGCACCACAGACAATGGGAAATTTTTAGTTGGTTGCAATAATAGGTTGTGCGATTGGAAAAGCATGTCTTGGAAAGTCTTACATAATGGCAAGGCATGCCTAAATGCCATATGTCTTAGAAATAAATTTAGCTAAGCATGGCAGCAAGATAAAAAATTTCATTTGGGGTTTCTTATGGAAGCTACACGATGACTTGGGTGGTAGACATTCCTTGGTTCATAGGTGTGTGGGTAGAAATGTCTTGACTTGGGGCGCAACACCATAGTTCATGGTAGAAGTGCCTTGGTATTTGGGCACATATCACAAGTTGTAAGGATGCTCAACATGATTTACAACACAAGTAAAGGTAAGAGTG
>JASDQU010105257.1:62240-77727 GCA_032191745.1 Picea mariana
ATGGAAACTTTGTAGTCAATTTGAACCATTCATCATTGGGTTGCAAATCTGATGGTAGAAGTTATGTTATAATTTTTTCCCTAGAAGGAAACCCTCTTTAATGTATGAGGGAGTTGTATTGTAGCTATGTATGAGAGTGAATATTTTATTCTGAGAGAGGAGATTGTGAAAAAATAAGAGGAATTTACAACAGGTGTGTTGTAGGTTGTACCCCTTCATTTGCTGGATAATAATAAAGGAAGGACTACCAATTTCTTTGTGGATGTAGTCCATATTGGGTGAACCATGTATATGCATGTATCTATTGTATTTTGTATCTTCTATGTTTTATTTTTGCATCTATTTTATATTATTACTCCGTGATCCTCTTTTTTCTAACACGAGGAGCTCGCCATAAGTCTTAGATCTTGGTTGCATGACAAGCAGGCTAACCATTATGAATCGTTCCCAAGTTCTTTGGTTAACAACATATGGTGGGCCTGAAACAATTTTATTTTTAAAAATGAATTCATTCCCCTTGAGATTTACATAGTGCTTATTACCAACCTTTCAAAGGAATATATGATAAAGAAGAAAAGTAAAAAATTGTGCACTCCTATCATGTCGAATCTGCTCCAGTCTATTCCATGGGGATACTTTGATGGGGAAAGCCAGGGGCATCCACCACATTATGGAGTTGGAGCCATGCTCTTCCTAAACCAGAGTCACTACTTTCACATTTTTTATTCCCTTGGTAGAGGCTCAAACAACCATTTTGAATTCACAACTCTTAGAACTTTGTTATTTGTAGCTAAGGATAAAGGGATAAAAAAACTTTAGATCATGAGAGACTCAAAGCTTGTAGTAGATTGGGCCTATAAAAAGGATAAAGAGGAGAACGTTGGTATTGGCTCTTTACTTAGTGATCTAGAATTCCAAATAAACTCATTTGAATGGCTCTCTTTTTATCACATCCTCAGGGAACTAAACACAACAACAAATAGATTGTCCAAGGAAGCCTTGTAGCTTCCGAAAGGATATTTTTTTCCACTATGGATTGGTAGATGGCGTAGAAAAGGAATCAATGTAATTCCAGCTTTAAAAATCCCATCTTTGTAATAAGTTTTTTGTGTATTATGGAAGTCTGTAGTATTTGAGTGATATTTTTGGATGTTAGAAAGATATTTTCATGAAATGTGTTACTTTTGTTCAGTAATGTAAGACTCTAATGAGTCCAATCTTGTTTCTTTTTGAATAGCAGTAATATGTATATTCATATTTTTTAATAAAATGATTTTTTTCTCGTGATAGCAAGTAAAGTACTGATAATAAGAAAATTACTTATGATCAATTGAGGATGGTTGTGAAAACCTTAATTATAGGCTCATGATTTTTTCCTCACACGGTGTGCGAAAGTTCCTAGAAGTTTTCCATTAACAGTTAATTTTCTCTCACAGATGCCTGGAATTTTTTCAGTGGGGAGAAGACTTAGACGTGCCTATTGTCGAAATTTTGGTTGTCATTGATGTCAAGAATGTGCATGAAACAAGCTCAGATAAACAACATTGCATCGCGTAGATATTGTACAGGATGCAAGCTTGGGAGAAATAGTGTTGCATCACGTAGAACACAAGCTCAGAGAAGTAGCATTGCATCACGTAGGACACAAGCTCAGATAAATAGTGTTGAGATTGCGCAGGATGCAATCTCAGGATAAATAACACTGCATCGCGCATAAATTGTGCAGGATGAAATCTCAGAAGAAATATCATTGCATCTCACAGGACACAAGCTCGGGATAAATAGCATTACATTGTGCATAAATCGTGCAGGATGCATAACGTTGCATCGCACAAAGATTGAACCGTTGAAAAATATTATACATTAACGGTGATAGATATACAGGACTTCGTCCATCTAAACTACCACGCACGACATGAAATTAGTATTAAAACCATATTGTTGAGTCCCCTACCGCACGTGACATGGAAGTAGTATTAAGAGCCCCTTTGTGAGAACTTCCGAAGATATGAAAGGTGCAACCCCTTTGCGACAAGTTTTGAGACACAAGAAGCACAACCCCATTGCGACAAGTTTTCAAGACATGAGAGGCACAACCCCATTTATGACACATTTTCGAGACACAAGAGGTGCAACCCCATTGTGACAAGTTTCGAGACACGAGAGGCACAACCCCATTGCGAGAATTTTTGGAGACACGAGATGTGAAGTCCCATTGCAACAAGTTTTAAGGCATAAGAGGCACATCCCCATTGCGACAAGTTCTAGAGACAAGAAAGGCACAACTCATTGTGACAAGTTCCAAGATACAAAAGGCATAGCCCCACTGCAACTTAATCCATGATTATTTCTCTAAGTCAAATGCCCTGAAAATGGGTTGAAGGAAGCGGTTAGGTTCCCAAGAAAGTCAGAAATGGAAATCAATGATCAAGATTGAATCCTAATCACGATCCAATGATAGTCGAGTTTCGACGAATCTAGCGCTCTGTGTAATGATGGGCGTGATAGTCTTAGTCATTTGTTGGGATTTCTCAGGATTAGTCATTCCATAAGGAAGATTGACATAAGATAGAACTAAACTTCATTAATTTATAGGGGATTTGAATTCAATTTAAATTAACTTCAACAACAGTCTATTGTTAATGAAGAGGCACATTGATTCATTGAAGAGACACAATGGTTCAGTGATGCACACCATTTGGTAAGATATATAAACCCATCAGAATGAAGAATGAAAGTGTGACTCAAAAGATATCTGAGTATACCTAAAGAAAATTCAACAGAATATATGAGAGTAAAAATAAAAAATACGCAGTTAGGGTGGAAGGGAGGAGATAAGAAGGACTGCAGTCCTTTTTAAATAGAATCTTGAAACATGTAGGGGGTTGGTGCCTCCTTTCACGTTGGTGCTTGAAAATTTTAGGGGGTTGGAGCCTCCTTTCAAGTTGGTGCTTTAAAAATTCAGGGGGTTGGAGCCTCCTTTCAAGTTGGTGCTTGAAGAAGCAGGGAGTTGCAGCTTCCTTGAGTAGGTTCTTAGAAAAGGAAGGGAATTTGTGTCTCCTAGATTTGGTGCTCTAAAAAGGATTGGTTTCCTTCAAAATCACAACTTGTCTTTATACATACATTGTAATTTTTATTAATGATAACTAATTAATTATTTTCAAAATCATTGTTAATTTATTATTGTGGTTGAAAAGGTTTTAAAAATAGCTACTAATTGGATAAAAGGTAATATTGATTCACACCCCCCTCTCGGTATTTCCAACAATTGGTATCATAGCAAGTTTCCTTCACCACAGTCTAACCACTGGAAAGTAGATCTTGAAAAATCCAATGGATTAGCAACAAGGAATGTCATCCAAAATAACACCATTGTTCAAAGGAGATGACTGATTTTTGGAGAATAAGGATGAAGAGTCAGATGACACTTGGATTTGATATTTGGAAATTTGTAGAATATGGATACATTGCACTATCTTCCCCACCAACTGATATTGTTGCAAAGAAGTTATGCAATGACAATTCCAGAGTTGTTAATGCCATTTTAAGTGGATTATCCAAAAATGTATTTGTAAAATTAATGCACTGCAAATCAACCAATTAATTATGGGACAAACTTAAAGTTATTTACGAAGGAGATAGCAAGGTAAAACAAGACAAACTTCAAACACTCAAAGAACAGTTTGAAAATATAACGATGAAGGAAGAAGAAAATATTGCAGAATATTTTCAAAGAGTAGACGAGATAGTCAACTCAGTCAGAGCATTGGGAGAAACAATAGAAGATAAATATATTGTTCAAAAAGTGTTGATATCGTTGCCTATGAGATATGATGCCAGGATCTCTACCTTAGAGGATAGAGACAACCTTGACAAACTCACTATGGATGAGCTCCATGGAATCCTCATAGCCTATGAGATGAGGAAAGGGTAAGAAAGGCCATCTAAATGGGAAATAACCTTAAAATCAATAAAAGATAAGAAGATTCAGGAGAAAGTGTCCAATGAAGAACAATCAGAGATATTTGATGAATAAGTAGCACACTTCATGAAAAAACTTAAGAAAGGAACTGGTAAATTCAAAGGAAAACTACCTCTTAAACGCTTTAAATGTGGCAAAGTTGGACACTTTTCCAACAAATGTCCCTATCCAAAAAAAATAAGAAAGTGATGGTGAAGAAACTTACAAAGAGTACACAAAGAGAAAAACTGGAAACAAAAATAAAGTCCACAAAAAAAAAAAGACCTTCTACACCAAAGAAGAAAAGAGTTCATCTGAAGAAAGTGAAGGAGAAGAAGAAGAATTAGAGCATATAATTATGGGTATAGAGAAACATGATAATCCTACTAAAAATACTTTTGGTATGGATGAATACTTTGAAGAGGAAGGTGAAGTAGATCTTGAAGTAAAATTTATCAATGCTCTGGAAGAGCTCAGACAATATAAAAATAATATTAAATCGCTAAAAGGATAGTTACTAGAGTTTGAGGAAGCATAGAAATCAAGAGAAAGAGAAATCTCAAAAAAAGTCAAGGAAAATGAACAAATCATCTTTGACTTGAAGACTCAACTCCAAGAAGCCAAAATAATAGAAGAGATCTTAACTAAACAACTTAATGAAAAACAACAATACTGTAGAAGCGAGAAGTTGAAATTGTCCTTTTGAAAAGGGAAGTTGAGAAAGGAAAGAATCACTCAAGATTTGAAAACAGTTCAAAAATATTGGATGACATTCTGAATAGTCAAATATCACCAAAGGATAAGACATGACTTGGGTATGATAAAAAATCAATCTCTGCAACACAGAAGATAGACAAAACACAAATTAGTTATGCAGATTCTCTTAAGAGCACGTTAACAATTGAAATAACAAGATGAAGAAGGCATCATTACAAATTGTTCCTAATAAACTGAAGCCTACACCTCCCACAAAAGAGAAAGAAGACAAATGGAATATAATGGGTAGAAGAACTCCTCCTAAGAGATATCAACACATCTTTCTTGGATATTGCTACTCTTGCATTAATTTTGGACATAAACTAGTACATTGCAAGTCTTATGAAAAATCATACATTCATAGAAATAATCAAAAACATAAAAGAAGCAAAAATAATCTCAATAATAGAATTTACATTTCATTCTCTCCATTACAAATGTTCAATGTTCAATGCAAAAAGTGCAACAATTATGACCATCAAACCAATGAATGCAGGCTAACCACAAAACAATTTCTTTTATCACTCAAGATAAAAAAATATGGAAAGGAAAAGATTGGAAGATACATAATGCAAAGTAGCCTTGTATGCCAAGAACAAAAAGTGTCAATGGTACATTGACATTGGATGCTCCAAACATATGACAGGGAATAAAAGTGAATTTCTAAAACTAACAAAGAAGGAAAAAGGAAGTGTCACATTTAGAGATAATGTATTTGCTAAAATACTTGGAAAAGATATAGTCACCTTGGGAAACAAGAAAAACAAAGCAGAAAATCTGTTACCAGTTGAAAATCTAAAGCCTAATCTTCTAAGTGTAAGCCAAACTTGTGATCAAGGGAATAAATTCATCTTTGACTCCTAGAAATGTGAAATAAGAGAAGAAGGATCAAGAATATTAGTTGTTATTGCACCAAGAACCTCAAGCAATGTGTATATCTTAGATATTAAGGAAGAAGAAGAATGCCATATGAGTCAAGCAAATGAAATTTGGTTATGGAACAGAAGGGTGGGAAACTTGAGTTTTGATAACCTGATCAAAGATAATAAAAAGGGAGCTATAAAAGACATGCCAAAACTCACAAATCCCTCAAATCTTGTTTGCAAACATTGTCCATTAGGAAAGCATACAAGAGTCAGATTCAAGACAAAAGAACATTCTACATCAAAACCCTTGGAGATTGTTCACACTGATATATGTGGGCCCTCTAGGAATAGAAGCACACAAGGGGAACACTACTTCATGTTGATCATTGATGACTACACAAGGATGACCTGGGTATATTTTCTCAAATAAAAATCTAAGGCATTTGATAAGTTTAAAGCATTCAAGACTTATGTAGAAAATGAAGCAGATCTCAAAATCAAATGTTTAAGATTTGATAATGGAGGGGAATTTACCTCTAAATAATTCAATAAATTTTGTGAATATCATGGAATCAAGAGACAATTCTCAGCTCCAAGATCTCCTCAACAGAATGGAGATGTAGAGAGGAAAAATATAATTGTTCAAGAGGCTACAAGAATTATGTTGAATGAATCCAAGCTTCTAAACAAAATTTGGAGAGATGTAATATATACAACAATCCACATACTCAACCAAGCACAACTTAGAGCTAACCATGAGAAAACCCCTTATGAATTTTGGTTTGGAAGACTAGCATCTTTGAGACATTTTAGAGTCTTTGGAAGTAAGTGTTACATCAAGAGGGATGAAGATAATATAGGGAAAATTGACTCTAGATCAGACGAAGGTATATTTTTGGGGTATTCACCTAACAAAAAGGCCTATAAATGTTATAATCTAAGATTGCACAAAATAGAGGAAAGTGCAAATGTAAAAATAGATGATCTGAAATTGAGAAAAATCAAGTCTCAAGATGAAACAAAAATCTATGAATGGAGACGAACCAGTGACGATGAAGAAGATGATGAATCACAATACGAAGAATATATTGAAGAACTACAAGAAAATGAGCCATACACTAATGAATAAAACATTCAAGAAGAGACACCCATGCCAAAACCACCATTAAAAAGGGTTCAAAAGAATCATCCAGGAAGTCAAATTATAGGAGACAAGAGTGCTAGAGTAGAAACAAGGAGGAAACTCTTATATGAAGAACAAGCAATGATTTCTCTAATGGAGCCTAAAAAAAATTCATAAGCCAGTAAAAGTGGGGATTGGATAAAAGCAATGAATGAGGAACTGGATCAAATAGAGAAAAGTCAGACTTGGGAACTGGTTCCAAGACCTAAAGATAAAAATGTGGTAGGAATCAAATGGATATTCAAAAACAAACTCAATGAAAATGGACAGATCTTAAAAACTAAATCCAGACTAGTATGCAAGGGATATGCCCAAGTGGAAGGAATTGACTTTGGAGGAACCTTTGCCCCAATAGCAAGATTAGAAGCTATCAGAATGTTTATGTCATTTGCATGTTTCAAAAACTTCAAAATCTATCAGATGGGTGTTAAGCCAGCATTCCTAAATGGAACCTTAGAAGAATAAGTCTACATAGAACAACTTGAAGGGATTAGATTGACATTAAAACTCGACTATGTATGCAAATTGAAGAAGATTTTGTATGGCATTAAACAATCCCCTAGAGCATGGTTCTCAAGACTTGATCAGTATTTACAACAAGAAGAGTATAAGAGATGAACTACTGATAGTAATATTTATATCAAAATTAAAGAACAAAATATGATTGTTGTAGTGGTATATGTGGATGAAATAATCTTTGGAAGTAATCTGACTACACTAAGCAAACAGTTTTCCACAAAAATGCAGAAATAGTTTGAGATGTATATGCTATGTGAACTAACTTTCTTCTTATGTTTACAATTTACTCAAACACAAAAAGGCATATTCATATGCCAAAATAAATATGTCAAAGAAATTCTCAAGAAGTTCCAAATGGAAGACTGCAAACCAATGAGCACTCCTATGGTCGTGGGATGCAAACTGAGCTTAGATGATGATTCACCAAAAGTAGACCAAACTATGTATAGATCTATGATTGGACGTCTTCTCTATGAAATAACAACAAGGCCTGACATAATGCAGACTGTAGGACTAGTGGGCAGGTTTCAATCCACACCTAAAGAAATTCACGTAAAAACAGTAAAAATGGTATTAAGATATCTACAAGCCACATTAGGCTTTGGATTATGTTATCCAAAAATAAAAGAGTTTACTTTGAATGCATATACTAATGTAGACTGGGTAGGTAGTATAGATGACAAGAAAAGCACCAGTGGAGGAACATTCTTCCTAGGAAAGTGTCTGGTGGCATGGCTAAGTAAGAAACAAACATATATATCACTATCCATAGAAGAAGCATAATACATTGTTGTTGCATCTTGCTGCACACAAGTAATCTGGATGAAACAAACACTAGAATATTTACAAGTGAAATATGGTCATCCAATCACTATCAATTGTGATAACACACACATTATAAGTATCTCTAAGAATCCTGTAATTTACTCTAAAACCAAACATATCCCAATCAAATACAATTTCCTTAGAGACAAGGTTACTCAAAAATTGGTGAAAGTGGAGTATGTAGATATAAAATAACAAATTACAAACATTTTTACAAAATCCTTACCCAGAAGCACATATGAAAATCTTAGATAGAAATTAAGAGTAATCTCCATCCTTAATTGAACTATAAAAGCTTCACTAGAAAAGGAAGCACAAGGACAGTGGGAGCATAATCTGAGAGGGATCAAAGAAATATTCATTCTTCCATTGTTGTCAAAGGGGGAGGACAAACAATAAAATTCAAGCTATAAAACTCAAAAAGAGAGATAATATAGAAAAATAAAATTTTATTGTGTTGTTGTCAATGCAAAAGGGGGAGATTGTTGGAAGTATGGTTGTCATTGATGTCAATAGTGTGCAGGACACAAGATTAGAGAAACAACATTGCATCGTGGAGAGATTACGTAGGACGCAAGCTAAGGAGAAATAGCACTGAATAATGCAGAAATTGCGTAGAACACAAGCTCAGAGAAATAACACTGCATCGCGCAAAGATAATGCAGGACATAGGCTCAGATAAATAGTGTTGATATCGCGCATGACATAAGCTCAGGAGAAATAACACTGCATCGCGCAGGATGCAAGCTCAGGAGAAATAGCACTGCATCGTGCAGAGATAGCATAGGACATATGCTCAGGAGAAATAGCATTGCATCGCGCAAAAATCAGGTAGGACGCATAACGTTGCATCATGTAGAGATTGAACCATTCAAAAATATTATAGATTAACAATGATAGATATACCACGCTTCGTCCATATAAACTACCACTCATGACATGAAAATAGTATTAAAACAATATTATTGAGTCCCCTACCATGCACCACATGGAAGTAGTATTAAAATCCCCATTGCGACAAATTCCAAAGATACGAAAGGCGCAACCCCATTGTGACAAGTTTCGAGACACGAGAAGTGCATCCCCATTGAAACATGTTTTCGAGACATGATAGGTGCAACCCCATTTTCGACAAGTTTTCGAGACACGAGAGGCACATCCCCATTGCAAAAAAAATTGAGCCATGAGAGGCGCGACCCCATTGCGACAAGTTTTCGATACATGAGATGCGCAACCCCATTATGATAAGTTTTGAGACACAAGAGGCACAACCCCATTGCGACAACTTCTGGAGACACGAAAGGTGTAGCCCCATTGCGACAAGTTCCAAGATATGAAAGGCATATCCCCACTACGACGTAAGCCATGATTCTTTCCCTAGGTCAAATTCCCTAGAAATGGGTTGAAGGAAGCAGCTAGGTGTTATAGTCCAAAATGCCTTATCTATGCATACAAGACATTGGCCCTTCCATTTGCATACTTTGTCAAAATATTGTTGAGGCTTCCTTTTAAAAAAACATTTTTTGGAGAGTGTACATGCCCTGCTCAACTAATAACCCACATACACACGCGTGTTGCATGTTAGTTAGCATGCGTACATACGCATGGTTCATGTTAGATATCCTGTGTTTACCTCCAAAAGTTGCAAAAAATATAAAATTGCGTAGAAGTCGACGGAGTTTACGGGCTATGGAGGGTTTCCTAACCATTTTATCCCTTGTAGCCCATCCCCAAACCGAATAACCATATTTTTCTCATATAAAAAGAGGTCTTGGGGTGTCATTTATGAACAGGAACAAGAGAATAAGAAAACTCTACCAAAATCCCTTCCCTTTCTTAGCCCAAGATTTGCATCCCATTCTGAGTTTTATCCTCAACCTTCCCCTCCAGCCTTTCTCCTTATGCAACCCTTCCTCCTTCCCTTGGTGATACGTTGGTTATAAGAAGCTAATGTGGGATTGATTCACTTGGAGCCACGAAAGAGGATCCCAGGCTTGGTTCGTGGAACGATTTTCGACAAAGGTTGTAATCCTTTTTATCTTACAATTGAATAGAAGAGTTCATCCTTGTCCCAAAACCCTATGTTTATGTGCATTTGTTAATTTACGCATTTATATCTACGTCTAAAATTTTAAAGTGATTAGTAGAGATTGCATATGTTGTTGCTTTGTCTTCCTAACCTTTTGCATAGCATCTTTGGGGGGATATCTGGGATCTAGGAGGCAACAACAAGCGAGAGACGTCTACACCAACCGCAAGGACTAAAGGTGCACACATTAACTCTCTTTAATTTCTCTCTTGTTACTTTGTTTATATGTTTTGAGGTATCTTAAGGGTCGAATAGTATTTTAAGGGAGTTAGCGCTCTACCTTTACCTTAGACCCAATATAGGGGGGGTTTCCCCATAGCACTAGGTTCCCAAGACAGTCAGACATGGAAATCAACGATCAAGATTGAATCCTTATCATGATCTAATGATAGTTGAGTTTCGATGAATCTAACGCTCTATGTAATGATGAACTTGACAGTCTTAGTAATTTTTTGGGGTTTCTCAGAATAAATCATTTCATAAGGAAGATTTACATAAGAAAGAACTAAACTTAATTAATTTAAAGGGGATTTGAAGTCAATTCTAGTTAACTTCAATAACAATCTATTGTTAATTAAGAGGCACATTGATTCATTGAAGAAACTCAATGTTTCAGTGATTCATATCATTTGGTAAGATATATAAACCCATCATAATGAATAATGAAAGTGTGACTCAAGAGATATATGTGTATACCTAAAGCAGAGTCACCATAATATATGAGAGTAAAAATAAAAACTACACAGTGAGGGTGGAAGGGAGGAGCTAGGAAGGACTATAGTCCTTTTCAAATAGAAGTCTGAAACAACCAGGGGGTCGGTGCCTCCTTTCAAGTTGGTGCTTTAAAAATTCAGGGGGTTGGAGCCTCCTTTCAAGTTGGTTCTTGAAAAATTCAAGGGGTTGGAGCCTCCTTTCAAGTTGGTGCTTGAAGAAGCATGGAGTTGTAACTTCCTTGAGTAGGTACTTAGAAAAGGAAGGGGATTTGTGTCTCCTAGAGTTGGTTCTCTAAAAAGGATTTGTGTCCTTCACAATCATAGCTTGTTGTTATACAGACATTGTAATTTTTATTAATGATAAATAATTAATTATTTTCAAAATCATTGTTAATTTATTATTGTGGTTTAAAACGTTTTAAAAGAGATACTAATTGGATAAAACATAATATTGATTCACCACCCCCCCCCTCGCTCAGTATTTCCAACACCTACATGGATGGGGAGGAGGAACTGGATTAATCCTAGGACCCATTGGAAGAACAATTTGTTTGTTTGACGCCCGTTATTCACCAGTCCGAGGTGGGCTTTGGCCTGAGGTTCGCAACAACAGGGATGGAACGGAATTCGTTTACAGGATCTTTGTCGGAAACATGACCAAGATTAGCTCTACTTCAAATAGGTGGGATTACTCCACACCCTCTTTTTCCTTAGAGCTAGGATTGGTTTCAGGCCAGGCCTATGTGCCCATTTTTCTAGTACCAAATTTCACAATCTCGTCATGGATCCCTTTTGGGGTTTTACAACAAGACTCCTCTTCTTTGGTGGCTCCGGGACACTCACAGTGATCCCTAAGTTTTTGAATGAATGTTTCTCATATCAAACTCGGAAGGCCCTCTACTCGTGATTATCCCCGCCCTTAGTGAATGAAACCTCACCTGGGTGGATTCCCTAAGGCCATGTCAGTATCCATTTGATAGTTCCACAATGATTGTTCCTACTCGACCAACTAAAGGAGTGGGTTTCTAGGTCATGGTCAAAAACCCTGGACCGCCAGTCAATTGTACAAACCCTAGCTAAAGTCTGGTTTCTTTTAAAATTTTAGGTCATAGATGTCGATTGGTTTCTTAAAAAATCATGGTGCATAGAATCCTCCCCAATTTTTCTTAAAAAATGGATCCCATTCTTTGATGCCAACAGAGAAAGAATCAATGTTCTTCCAATTTGGGTTTGTTTTCCAGGACTTCTAGTTGAGTTATGGACCAAAGAGAGCTTCAATGCTTTAGGAAATGCTTTGGGGACTTTCATGGATGTTGATATGTCTTTCCTCTCCACGAGAAAATTTTCAGTGGCATGGATTCTAGTTTCTTTGAACATCAAAGGGAGCTTGGCTAAAGATATGGAGATGATTTAGGGAGACAAACATTCTTTCAAAAATTTTATTATTAGGGTATACCATTTCGATGTTTATGATGCCACAAGCATGGGAATATAGCCAATTATTGCAAGATTCCCTTTCATGGGTAGAGAGGAACTCCTAGTACATCGATTAATAAAAAGACAACGCTTCAGGAAGAGGGGTATACATTATCCCCCTTAGAAAGCAGGGATTTCTAAAGAGGTATCTTCACAGAGGGTGTACATATAAGGAAACACTTCATATGAATAAGACTATCCTTCTTTCTCAGGCTCATTTTCGAGCTTCGACTAAAGCCTTTCATCTCAATTTGGTTCGATGTCTCAAGCATTAAGGCAGGGGATCTCTACACACTTGGGTATGTTGTCCTCTCCTCCCCCCTCTTTAAATTTTGTATTCTATTCTTTGTCTCTTTTGAGAAAATATTGGACAAGGTTCCTAAAAAACTTCCCTCTTTCCTTTAGAAGCTCAGTCTCTAGATCCTTTACCCAGCCTAGACCATGCATTGCCTCTTTCTCCCTGGCCTCTGAAAAGTTTTTTTTCCCATAAAAAAATTGTGATAACAGACCGTGAGTCTTCCAAGGATTTGGAAAAAGATGTGGTCACTTACTAGTTAAGGAATAGGTCTATTCCTTTCAAAGGAGAAGTGAGTAGAAAAATTGAAGGTTTGGGGTTGAACCCATTGCCCACTTCAAGTGGTAAAGGTTGAGGGTGAAAGTCCCACTTTTCAAAAGCATAGAACAAAGCAGTTATAGATATCGTTGTTGGAAGATAGTTATCCATTTGTTGGGCCCTAAGAGAGTCACAAGCCTCTGAAGGGGTTTCAAAATGAAACTCCTCTCCTTCAGTTGTTGGGGTGTGGCAAGCCCTTTAAAAAAATTGGCCCTCCAGAGATTGGTGGGTTTGAACCAGCCTGATCTCATACTACTTCAGGAAACCTTGGGGGAAGAAAATTTGGTCACTCCATTCTTGAATTCTTGCCTCAAACATTGGAAATTGGTTGGAATCCCAAAACAATCAAACTTCAACATTCATGGAGTTTTGAGTAAGGGCTTGGTGTAAAAATATGCATGGAAGATATGGGAAGGGTGTTCACGGTGCTAAATGTTTATGGATCATACCAAAAGCATGCACCTTTTTAGGAAGGCCTCCTCCATAAGTCCTTCATGACTAGTGATGACCTCATCTTAGGGGTGACCTAAATTTCTCTCTAGATGAAGTGGAAACATGGGGGCCTAGAGTTCACTTGGACCCCATATCATATTTTTTCAGCCACATTATGGGGGAAAAGGGCCTAATTGACATTGTTCCAATAAAACTTAGTCCTACCTGGAGAAATAAGAGAACTGTGGGGGAGAGAATAACAAAAATAATATACCACTTTCTGGTGTCAGATAAATTATTGGAAACCCCTCTCTTGCTTAGACGATGGGTTGGGAGTGGGGATGACTTCGAGTACTTCTTGATTTTTTGGAAGTCATTGGAGGGACAAAAAAACTGGCCATCCCATTCAAATTCAACTCGTATTGGTTAAAGGAGGAACACTTTATCTCCTTGGTCAAGGAACATTGGACTCCCCTCGATCCAAATGTTGAAGGTAGGGTTGCATTTCAGTTTGCGGAAAATCTAAAGAGACTAACAAAGCAACAGTGGAATGGGATTACTAGAAAAGGTAGAGGGATGAAATGGACCTCATTGAAACTAAAGTTTCTCTCTAGACTATCCATGAATCAAAAGGTGGGGTTTATGCGTCTTCATAATCAAATGAGGCCCTGTTAGCTCTGGACAAGAAATGAAAAATTTTGGGAGATAAAGAGAAGGTTTGGCATTTAAAAAGAATATCTTTGTGGTTACAGAGTGGGGACGAAAACACAAAATTATTCAGGCATAAGAAAAAGGAATGAAAATGGAGAACACTATTTGGAGCCTCAATAACCCCTCTGGTAGGAACATATTCTCATTTGAAGGTATGGATTAGTTAGAGAAAATCCATTTTCATAACCTATTTAAGGTGGATGAGTTCACTTTTGTTGCAAACATAGTACGTTTGGCCCTCTATTTTCCAAGCTTAGTTGATGATGATGATAACATAGCACTATTGGTCGAGGTCACTTAAGAAGAGCTAAAATAGGTCCTTCACAGTTTTCGAAAGGAAAAAATCCTTGGGCCAAATGGATGGACTATTGATTTTTTCCTAGGTCTCTCTAATGTTAGTAGCATGGAAATTCTAAAAGTTGTGGAGGAATCCCACATAAATGGTCATTTGCATGCTCCTTAAATGCCAATTTCATCCCCCTTATCCCTAAGACCGATGCCCCCCAATCCTTGGAGGACTTTAGGCCAATCTCTCTCTACAATTTCATTTATAAAGTGGTGTCAAAGATAATCAACAGAAGAAACATAGTTACCAACATAATGAGAACCGTGACCTCAAAATGAGAACTCTAGCCCTTAAAACCCATATTTTTGCATAAAAAATATGAAAATCAACCCCCAAATCAAAAAGTGGTGCTACCGGTAGCACCATTTTTTGTAATCGGGTCAAAATTACAACTTTTTTCAAGCATGGGCTTAAATGATCAAATAGTTGCTCAAAAAAACTTTAAAATCAACCCCCAAATAAAAAGGTGGTGCCACTGGTAGCACCATTTTTCGTAACTACGTCAAAATTACAACTTTTTTCAAGCATGGGCTTAAAGGATCAAATGGTTGCTCAAAAAAACTTTAAAATCAACCCTGAAATCAAAAAGTGGAGCTACCGATAGCACCAATTTTTCTAACTAGGTCAAAATTACAACTTTTTTCAAGCATGGCCTTAAAACATAAAATAGATGCTTAAAAAAACCTTAAAATCAACACCTAAATAAAATCGTGACACTACCTAAAGCAAAATGTTTTTCCTGAACATTAAAATTGCTGCTAATTATGACCTAATTGAAACTGTGGCCTTGACAACAAATCCCTACACAAATAAAAAGCCCAAAATTGGATCCTAATGATCACTTGAAAATTTATTTACTAACTCTTTTTTTTTTCTTAAATTTACATTAAAAAAAATAAAGAGAAAGGAAGAAATCTTCACAAAAATATTTGTTTTTAATGAAGACAAAAACACATTTAAAAATATATATTCAAAACCCAAATTTAAAAAAAAAAAC
>JASDQU010105257.1:110296-135062 GCA_032191745.1 Picea mariana
AGTAGATCCTGACAAGATCAGGTCTATCATGGAATGGCCTACCCCAAAGGATGTCTCAGACATCAGATCCTTTATGGGATTGGCGGGATACTATAGAAGATTTATAAAAGATTTCTCCAAGATTGGTTGTCCAATCACTGCCCTCCAGAAGAAGGGAACAAAATTTATGTGGACACAGCAATGCGAAGAAATATTTCAAACCTTGAAACATCTACTAACCCATGCCCCTGTGTTAAAAATCGTTGACCCAGAAGCTGACTTCCTTGTGTGCACAGATGCCTATAAGGAAGGGCTCGGAGGAGTCCTTATGCAGGAAGGAAAGGTGATCTGCTANTACCTCTTGGGAAGAAAATTTGTGCTTATGACAGATCACTGTGGATTACGGTATTTGTTTGATCAACCCAAGCTCAATGCTAGACAAGCTAGATGGATGGCCCTCCTTAGCGAATTTGACTTTGAAATCAAACACATTAAAGGGAAGGAGAATAGGGTGACCGATGCCCTTAGCAGAAGCATGAGAACAATTCACCTGGTAGCGGTGAGTACCTGTGAGACAGATGTCAAGGACAGAATCAAAAAGGCACAAGAAACCGATCCCTTCGTTCGAAATGTGACCATGTACCAACAGCAAGAACCCACTGGAGTAAAATACGAAGGCTATCAGATGACCGAGGGAGGTCTACTCACCTACAGAGATAGACTTTACATTCCCAATTGTGACAACTTGAAGAGGTTCATCATGGATGAACTACATAAAAGACCCTACACTGGTCACCCAGGATACCAGAAAATGATTACTGCCACCCGGAAACAATTTTATTGGTCGGGATTGAATAAGGACGTAGCCAAATATTTGGCCCAATGCATAGAATGCCAACAGGTTAAAGGAGAACATCGACACCCAGCAGGACTATTACACCCTTTACCCATCCCAGAATGGAAATGGGAAACCATCTCTATGGATTTTATCACTGGATTACCAACTTCAACCAAACAAAATGATGCCATTATGGTAGTGGTGGATAAACTGAGCAAGTCTGCTCATTTCATCCCCATCAAATCGACCTGCAAGAAGATAGATATCGCACGGGTATTCATGAAAGAGGTGTTTCGACTGCACGGCATGCCGAGAGAGATAATATCTGACAGAGACACAAAATTCACTTCCAAATTCTGGAAATCACTGATGGCGGGTTTAGAAACCAAATTGTTGTTTAGTACCACCTATCACCCTCAAACCGATGGACAGACAGAGAGAGTAAATCAGATATTAGAAGATATGTTAAGGATGCATGTGATGCATCAACCTAGGAAATGGGAAGACTACCTACCATTGGTAGAATTTGCCTACAACAACGGCTACCAAGCATCCTTAAAGATGAGTCCATTCGAGGTCCTCTATGGTAGACAGTGTAATACCCCAGTTCGCTGGAGTAATCGTGTAACTAGGATTTCTATTGGACCTGATATGTTGAAAGAAATAGAACAGCAAGTGACTCAGATAAAACAAAATCTGAAGGCTGCTCAGAGCCGACAGAAAAGTTATGTTGATCAAAAGAGAACTCCAAGAGAGTTCAAAATGGGAGACCATGTATATCTCAGAATCAAGCCCAGAAGGAGTTCCCTGAAAATGGGGGCTTGTGCCAAATTGGCACCTCGGTATTGTGGACCCTTTGAGGTCCTAGACAGAGTGGGACCTGTAGCCTATCGGCTAGCACTTCCTCCCACAGTAAAAGCACATAATGTTTTCCATGTTTCTTTATTGAAAAAATATGTACATGATGTTAATCATATAATTGACTAGTATGTGATCCAGGTGGAACCGGAGGGAGAATTTCTACCAGAACCCCAATGCATATTGGACAGAAAGGAAACTCGGCTCCGGAACATGACCATTGCACAGGTCAAGGTGCAGTGGAAACATTTTGGCCCAGATGAGGCTACATGGGAGATGGAAGATGCCATGAAACAAACATATCCGATTTTGTTTACTTTTATACATGCAATTCATGTTAGTAGATAAGAACATCGAGGACGATGTTCCTTTTTAAGGGGGGGGGGAATTGTAACACCCTGTTTCCCCCAACTTGTAAATATAACTGGACTGGCCAAGAACTATGGCAAGCTCATAAATGAGAATATGTGATGTAAATGGACCTTGAGAAGAGGTCAATGAATGTGAATAACATTCTGAATTTATTGCAGGACTGTTGATGAGGGGATGTGCAGAAAAAGAGACCACGATGGCGATGGAGGGCACCTGAAAAGGTAGCGTTAACTTCCACTGAGAATTAAATACCGTATTTGGACTCCACTGGCCCGGAGAACCAAAAGCGGCTCGTTGGCCCTGAAATTCAATGCCTCGCAGGCTGGTAGGCGGATGGCTTGATGAGGGACGGGATGGTGAACCGCTCATCTGTAGAGTCGTCAGGCCTGATCGGCGCGAGGGTAATCGTGCCACACGCAACCTCGCGAGAGGATAAGGCATATGGCAGAGACGATTGAAAAGGGCAGACGCGAGGGGAACTCTGGAGGATTACGCAGAGTGAGTGATAGCAGAGAGGAAGGATTGCAACCTTCGCTCCTGGTCATTGGTAGACGGAGAGACGCAGTCTCAGAGCATCGTGCTCTCAGCTCGGGGGTGGCTAGTGGTAAATCCGCTGGGAGTCGCTACGCCTACGGTTGGGTGGAAACGAGCACCCCTCTCAGTAGTTGCACCCACTTCTAAAGTTATTTCTGATAAGTGTTTTTCCTCTGGCATCTGGAAATATATGTATTCTGATAATTATGCTCATAAGTTGTGAAACTGTGAATGTTTTCATTATAAGAAGCTCTGTTTGGTATTTTAATCAATACTAGTAGTTGTATATGCTTATAACAGAAAAATCATGCATGGCTTATGATTGATAAATGAATCTAGTTATGCATAAATTGAACCAAGTCAGATCTCCAGCCCGTTCTCGGGAATTTGTCTTCCCTTATCTGTATCCAGGAATGCCCCGGAATAGACCTCTTCACAGAGACTCCCTCCTTAGAGAGGTTTACCAAGAACATGGAAAAAGGGCATGAATGTGCAAGTCTCAACCACCCTGTGCGAAGAGGAATGACCCTCTTGAAATCCCGAAGTAGCAACGTAAGGATAAGTATTGATCAATGGATGAGATCCTGTCGGGGAATCTGCGGTCATTCACGACCGTTAAATCAAAGGAATGAATGAGGGCATAAGTTGCCTTAATTCATTTTTCCTCTATCTTCGTGAATAGCGAGGAAATCCGAATCGTAGAACCCCAGACTCCATGAGAACATCTGGACCGTTGGTTTGTCCACGTCCAAAGAGCAGTGGGAAAGGGCGCGACATCGGGACCGATCTGAACCGTCAGATCTTAGCTAGAAAACCCGACAGTTGTTAGATCTTTAGGGAGATAAACGAGGGTTAAGCCCTCGTGAATAAGGACGAGAGGATCTGAGCCGTCCATCCGAGAAGGACAGGTGGCAGAGATCCAGGGATCTCGCTACCTCGGAGGTTCACGAGGTAAGAGCCCAAAGTTTGGATGCTACAAGTCGCGAGTGGCGAAGCCACGAGAGGATCAGGACCGTCCATCCGAGGAGGACAGGTGGCAGAGATCCAGGGATCTCGCTACCTCGGAGGTTCACGAGGTAAGAGCCCAAAGTTTGGATGCTCCAAGTCGCAAGTGGCGAAGCCACGAGAGGATCAGGACCGTCCATCCGAGGAGGACAGGTGGCAGAGATCCAGGGATCTCGCTACCTCGGAGGTTCGCGAGGTAAGAGCCCAAAGTTTGGATGCTCCGAGTCGCGAGTGGCGAAGCCACGAGAGGATCAGGACCGTCCATCTGAGGAGGACAGGTGGCAGAGATCCAATGATCTCGCTACCTCGAAGGTTCGCGAGGTAAGAGCCCAAAGTTTGGATGCTCCAAGTCACAAGTGGCGAAGCCACGAGAGGATCAGGACCATCCATCCGAGGAGGACAGGTGGCAGAGATCCAGGGATCTCGCTACCTCGGAGGTTCCCGAGGTAAGAGCCCAAAGGTTGGGCGCTCCAAGTCGCGAGTAGTGAAGTGCCGAGAGCCAAGGATGAGAGAACACATGGCAACACTTCAAGGTGGGGCCCGCGTGATTGACGGGTAGACCCGCATCGCCTAGAGAAGGGAATCAATGCTCCGTTGACTCCTCGTGTCTCGGGGATTCACGGGAGAAGGGCATGAAAGCTCAACACTTGGACTTACGAAGTCACGAGTAGCGAGAACGCGAGAGGGAAAAGTAAATATCGCCTCTCGAGGGTTCGTGAAGGGAAGGTGCCAAGATTTGACGCTACAACTCGCGAAGGGGCAAGTTGCAAGTAGTGCGAAGGGAAGGTCAACCTTTTTTGACTTTCAAGTCTCGAAAGATCGCATAAGAGAGGAGAGAGAGTTCAACCATTGACCTCATTAAGCGGCGAATAGCGAGAGGAGCTAGAGTTTAGCCTAGCCGGCGATCATGCGTGAAGGACGCTGACAGAAGGAAGCTATACCCATTTCGTGATCTCGGGTATCGACGATTTGTGAAGAAGATTGGAGGGCCTTTGATTCATGACTCGCGAGGTCGCGAGTTGTGAAAGGCTCCTGGTTTGTTTGGCCTGTGGTCCTAACCCACGATCACAGGGAGGTGAACAAGGAAGAACTAACCCGCACTAAACCCCCGTAGGACTTTGGGGATTCTGTTCCTTGAGGAAGAACGAAAAATTTTATTATTTAGGTAGTGGGTATGTTACAATGGCGAGGGGGCTCCGGAATGAAACCCTAGCCGTAGATCTGGGCGCGCAGATTCTGACCATCCAGATCTACCCACCGCTTAACGACAAAGCACTAGCTCCCTTTCTTTAGTCCCTATCTCGATAGGACCACATATGCGCCTAAATGCAAGCGCCTTTCACAACTCGCGACCTCGCGAGTCGTGAGTCGAAGACCCTCGAATTTTCTTCACCAATTGTCGATACCCGAGATTCTAATATGGTATGGCCCCTTCTTATTGGCACTCTCCACGCGTGACCATCGACTAGGGCTAACTACTAGCCTTGCTCGCAACTTGCAAGTTCACGAGTTGAAAGGTTGAACCTCTGGGCCCTTCTTTTACAAAACCCCGAGACGCGAAAGTCAGAGAAGGTTTGACTCCTTTCGGTCTTCTCGAAACTCGCAACTTCGCGACTTGAGTTGTTGGGCCTTTGTGCTCCTTTCTTACGAGAACCCAAAGTACGAGAAGTCAACAGGATGTTGACTCCTGTTTCAAACGACACGTGTCCACCACCTATCACCACTTCTCCCTCTCTCTGGGCATCTTATCGTCACATCACCTGTCAACCACGTGGGTCCCACCAAGTGGACGTGCCACATGTTGCACAAGCTCTCGCAACTCGCAAGCTCGTGACTTCTACAGTGGAAACTCATTCCCCTCAACCTTCGATACCCCGATATGCGATATGGCGAGGAGGCCTGACTCAATGGTTGCTCCTACTTCTCTTTATTCGGGACTTTGCGACTCCAAGGGTTCGATCTTCCACCTCCAAACTCAAGAACCCCCGATACGCGATGTATCGAGATGTCAGATCCCACGACTGTCCTTCCTCTTTTATCAACGGCCCAGATCACATCGCGATCTCACGACTCGGGACTTCGTGACTCCAAGAGCCTGGTCTTCCACCTCCAAACTCACGAATCCCCGATACGCGATGTATCGAGACGTCAAATCCCACGGCTGTCCTTCCTCTTTGATCAATGGCCCAGATCACATCGCGATCTCACAACTGTCCTTCCTCTTTGATCAATGGCCCAGATCACATCGCGATCTCACAACTCTGGACTTCGTGACTCCAAGAGCCTGGTCTTCCACCTCCAAACTCATGAATCCCCGATACGGGATGTATCGAGACGTCAGATCCCACAGTTGTCCTTCCTCTTTGATCAACGGCCCATATCACATCGCGATCTCGCGACTCAGGACTTCGTGACTTCAAGAGCCTGTTCTTCCACCTCCAAACTCACGAATCCCCGATACGCGATGTATCGAGACGTCAGATCCCACAACTGTCCTTCCTCTTTGATCAACGGCCCAGATCACATCGCAATCTTGCGACTCGGGACTTCGTGACTCCAAAAGCCTGGGCTTCCACCTCCAAACTCACGAATCCCCGATACGCGAAATGGTCAGATCTCTGCCACCTGTCCTCCAACATGGACGGTCCCGATGTCTTCGGGACTTTCGGGACGTAGTCGAGTTCACTCTCCCGCCTAAGTAAAGGTTAAGATCGACGGCTTATAGAGCTCCGATGGGTCCCTGGGATCTATGGTCCAGGATCCCATCGCTATTTGCGAAGGCTGAAAGGGCGAGGTGTTAACGCCTACGCTCCTTCTCTAAATCCGTTGGTGTTGACAAGCTTGGGGTATTCTCGAAAGGATTCCGACCGTTCATTTACCAAGCGATAGGTATTTTCTTTCTATATTTGAACTCGCTATCCCTTTTGAGCTTGAATCACAAAGTTCAAACTCTCGGAGCTTCAAGCTCCCATGACCCCGAGACCTTAGAAAGCTACTATTTATTGCATAAGGGTTCCAGACCCGGATTGCATAAACCCTCAAACGATTCTCGGGCAATTATCCCTAATCTTAATCGAGTCTCTGGTAAGGTTCAGTACAGTTACAAGGTTTATGGAGTAATTCTCGGAAAAGAGTACTCTCAAGGGGCCCTCCCAGAATATTACGAGAAACTAAGCAAATAAGACGATTCTCGGTGGAGCGAACTCATGTCCCAGACTTAATCATTTATGCAAAAAACAACTATGGCATGTAAGCATACATAGGCATCTATTCTATCAAATCAAACGTTGGGTAAACACTTCTATTCAGAACTATTTACAAGCACATAAAACTGAATATGCGATTATGGCATTAACTTCAAATAACACTTATCAGAAATAACACCAGAGGTGATGCAACTACTGAGAGGGGTGTTTGTTTCCACCCAACCGTAGGCTTAGCGATTCCGATAGGATTTACCACTAGCCACCCCCGAGCTGAGACCATGATGTTGCCAGACTGCGTCTCTATTTGCCAGTGACCGAGAACGAGGGTTACTCTCCCCCTTCTCTGCTATCACCCACTCTGTATTTTCCAAAGTTCTCTTTCTCCCCTCGCGTTTGCCCCCTCCGCGCTTCTTCCTCACGCATTTCCCTCTTGCAAGGTTGCGTGTGGCGCGATTTCCCTCGCGATGGTCAGGCCCGAGGCTCCTATGGATGGGCGGTTCACTTCTCCCATCCCTCATTAATTCCTGAGGAGCCATCTACCTACCAACCTGCGAGTAATTTATTTCGGGCCAACAAGCCGCTATTGGTTCTCCGGGCCAGTGAAGTCCAAATACGGTATTGGTTTTGGTGGAAACTAACGCCACATTTCCAGGTGCCTTCCACCACCTTTCTTCAGCCATCGTGGTCTCTTTTTCAGCACATCTCCTCTCGACAGTCATGCAATATATATATATATATATATATACATATTCATAATATTATTCACATTCATAAACCTTTTTCACAAGGTCCATTCACATCATACATTCACATTTTTTAGTTTGCCACAATTCTTGGCCAGTATAGTTATTTTTACAAACTAAGGAAAACAGGGTGTTACATGAACAAAATTATGGGTGCTTCCAATATCAACCAGAATGATGACCTTCCTATGCTTGATGTAACCGATTAGCTCGAGGGTTTGGAGAGCAAAGAAGCTAATGAGAGCATTTAGGAAAATGACCGATTCTACTTCGAGAGAGTCTGAGGGAGGGGTTATGTCAGTGGTTTCAAGTGACTCAGACACAAGAGGAGTTTCAACATCCTCTTTCGAAATATCCTCTGAGATGGCCATAAAAATCTTTTGTTCCTTACACTTGTGACCCAGGAAATATTTGTCATCACAATTATAACAAAGGTCTTTGAGTTAGCGTTCAGTCATTTCAGCCCTGGTCAATTTTTGGATCTTTAGTGGAGCGGAGGGAGTAGTGGGATTTACCAGTTTAGTGCGAGGGATAAAGGAGAGTTTCGGTTTTAAGAAGATACATGTTGTGCTTCTTTAGCTCTTTTAGTAGCCTCCACCGAACTTTGAGGTCGAGCCATGAAGACATGGGCCTGAATCTCATCCTTGAGGCCACTCATAAAACACTCTCGGAAAAAGGCATCAGACATGCCCTCTGTCCGAAAAGCCAAGCACTCAAAAAAACTATAAAATCTTCCACTGTGTCTGATTGTTTCAACTTTGTCAAACGACCCAAATGGTTGGTGTTAGTGTCAGTATCAAAGCATTCATAAAGCTCTGCCACAAAGTGTGTCCAAGCAATATAGCCTTGACGGAAAAAATTTCTCCATTGCCACCATTGCCAACAATATACCCTTGACGGGAAGTTTTTCTCCATTGTCACCATTACCAACATTCTTGATCTAGATGGAGAACACCATACCGGAGTTTGGCCAAGTCATCTGTAATGTCGTATAAAGAGAAATAATGTTCTATTTGAGTTACCCAACCAGTGGGATCTGAGCCATCAAATTTGGTCACATCCACCCGCAGAAGGTGTAGGTCACGTTGAAAGTGATGGTGTTGAAAGTGATGGGAATGAGAGGAATTTTCAACTTCAGTATGTGGAGGTGGGTCAGATAAAAGGTTATCTGTATGGATATGGCACTTGGTGCAAAGCGTCGAAAAGACAGATTCAAGCTGGGTGGTCAGGTCTTGTATGAATTCCTCCATTGAGAACTGCATGGTTGTATTGATGGCGGCAACATTGGCACTGAGTTGTTTCACTTCTTGTTGGGTCTCTGTGAGATTAGATTGCAAAGTATTGAAGCGAGCTTCCAAGTCTTGGCTACGAGTATAGTCCATGATGACGAAGGAACCGAAATGGGGTTGGGGTCAAAAATTTTGCGGAAAAATGATATGTATGAATGTGATAAGGAGAAGAGATGAATCCAATGGAATAGGTCTCAAATAATGGTGAAAATTTTTCTAGACTCTGAAGAGTTATACTCCGATCTGAAGAATACTACAGTGATGAAATGCCCAAATGTTTAACCAGGAAGAAATGTGTAGTGATTTGACAACCCGAACACAGTTGCGCGACAATAGATCTTGTCTGTTTTAATTTGTTTATGTTTCTGTCCCCCATGGTTAAGTATACAAGGGTTTTACAAACAAGGGTTTCCCCTGTGTTATAACTCTCTGATATATGTACAAGGTCCAACAGTAGTACTCGACCCAATATCTCAAGACACTAAGGAGGCTAGACCGTGCCCTTAGTCGTACTACCCAATTACCTAGGTACTAGAGAGTATCTTCCCGAGTGTTGTTCTCAATGGCACTATAACAGTTAGGCGGCCGATCAGTTTATCTAAAGAGGGCTTCAAAAAATCTAGATCGATCCGTACATAGGTGTTGTCTGATGCGCTACCACTTGAAGGGGTACCAACAGGGGTTACAAGCGTGACCAACAAATGTGCGCTTAAATACCACTTGTATTTCATGTGTATGAATTCCTCAACTGCGGATTTATGCGCGTAACAACATATCCCTATGGCTTAAAGACGTCGGAATACGTCTCTACCCTGAAAAAAAATTAACCCACAATTTATGCCGATGAAAGTGCTCTGATACCACTTGTAATATACCATATATAAAAAGTATGCAGAATAGAAATAAAATGTTAAAAATAGCATAATAACAACAATATAACCAAAACAATCACCACATTAACACTGAAATTATATAAGAGTAACAACAGAAATAGCACTTTGATTTTGAGAACAATGTTCACAGGCCTCTTCGAGGGAGCAACCTCCGCAGAGCTCTATTACAATAATATCCAAGGTAGGATTCTCATACCCTCTACTCCTATTTATACTAAATGTCTATCAAAAGAAGCATCTAGAGGAAGATCTTCTAGAAGCAAAAGCGATTCTATTAAATCTTCTTACATTATTTAATATTTTATTGCAACCTTATTAATATTGACCTGTGTTACATCCAAATATATTGTTTTATCTATGTGCGGGTTAAGACCCTAACACTACACAAGCTGGAGGAGATGCTCACATCCCTACATTATGCAGATCCCCATGATCAGACTAAACAATGAAAGTTTGGTACAAGTGCAGGGGGGAGGCACTTCAGTGGCTTAAATAGTCATAGGGACTCTTAATAGTTACTTTAAACTTAATTGGCCATATGAATTTGAGATTTCAAGACTCATTATGTTATCTCTATCATTTCCCTTTTTTTGGAGCATGCAAGTATAAAAGTTGCACATACTAATATATAGTATAAACTATTACTCTTACAAGAAACTACACATTTATGGCAAAATCTAAACTTTTTTAATATATATATATATATATATATATATATATAATTGAGAACATGTTTATGTTGAATTCTATTCTCAATTTTTAATTTTTTAATATTTATGAAATCTTTCCATGAGTTGGTCAATTCCTAAAAGAAAAATTTTTTAATATTTATGAAATCTTTCCATGAGTTGGTCAATTCCTAAAAGAGAAGGTTGAAGATAAAAGGTATTTTTTCTTAGATTGTCCGAGCTATACCCATATTAGATCTCATTTCCAAAATACTTGTCACACTATCAACCTTTCTAACCTCTTAATTCGACAAAAGTAACCTTCCTAACCTCTTAACTCGAGTAAAAATCACACAACATCTAATTATTGATCTGGAGCAAAAATCACACGATTTGTTTGGTATCCAAAATATTAAATTGCTCTTGCGTAGCCTAGCAACTAATATTTATATTCTACAACGAAAAGCAAAACACAAACAGGTAGCCCAAAAATAGCCAATGATAATCAAGCTGTAGTTTTGTATAGACCATCAAATGTAGTAATTCTGAAAACGAAATTATAAAGGTACATATCAAACTTCCAGCCATTGAATCGGTACATGCTCTGTCCACATCAACCTTCTGTCCATTAATACCATGCATGCTCCTTATCCGTCGCTAAATAAATTAAATGATTATAGTCAGGGGCGTCAAACTTAACAGCGATAACAGTAATTTACAAGTTAAACAACAAACTGAGGTATTAATTTCTAAAAAGTACTTAGAAAAATATCATCGGGGCTGATCAGCCTTAGCAGTCAAACAACAACATACAGTTAACAAAAATACTCCATTAAATTATTTCTGGACATAGTCTTCACTGGACATAGTCTTCACTGGCTTTGTGTAGACGACCTTCAAGAATGATTCTGCATGGCTGAAGGCCCTGACCGCCTCCCTGGTGATCGACTGTTAGAACAAATTTAGAACTGGTGATCGACTGTTGGAACAAATTTAGAAATAATGTTAAATGCTTGGGTGATTAATTAGAGTACAATACACACCATCCAAATATATATGTATACAATACACACCTCCGGTCCCGTTCATGAATAGGGCTGGAATCTCTGCCATAATCTGGACTATTCTTACGAGGTCGGCTGGCATAAACAGGACTTGCATCCCTGGCATAATCAGGACTGCGCCTCCCTGGACGCCTTGAATAGATAGGACTTGGAGCCCTACCGTAATCAGGACTGCGCCTCTCTGGACGCCTTGAATAAATAGGACTTGGAGCCCTACCATAGTCAGGACTGCCCCTCATTGCACGCCTACCATATATAGGACTTGCAGATCGATCACGACCACGATCCTCAGCAGATCTGCCATACCGACCTCCTCCTCGAATGGGGCTGGAACGTCCATCCCTTCTATTACCATCCTCGCGTTGAGCATATTCCACTGTGATCTCTCTATCTAATATTTTGCTGAATCACACGAAGTAAAAGATCAGCAAAATAAAAAACAGCATGTAAATATACTAAATGGAAATTCAAACTGAGCGCACTCGGAATCCTGTCTCATACAATAGACTGAATGCAAGGTACTCACATCACATACAATTTTAGATTAATAAATCAAACATACTAAGCAAATGATATGGAACAGACTTCCGCATCTGCATTTAGAAAGGAATTTACAAGTGTTGAAAATAAGAAAACTTCAACTAACCTCATATGGGTGGAGTCGAAAGCTTTCGTTGCTTCTTCTTGTGATTCAAAATGAACAAATGCAAAATTCCTTCTAATCCTTACATTCACCACCTTACCATAGGGCTCAAAATGCCTTTCAAGGTCCCTCGTTCTGGTGTTGTATGGGTCAAAGTTTATCACAAATAATGTCTTTGTTGGCTTCAAACCTGTAACAGATCTTCTGCCATCTTCAGATCGGCGAAGACCTCGGTCAGCATGCTGTAGGAATTTCCACAAAGAGAAGGTAGATATCTTATATTAGCAGCGCGCCGTAATAACTGCCTCCTTTCTYGTATCTGAGAACATTATCTACCACAATCCTGCGAATTAAAACAAAAAGCAACTTGAAAATTTTATAAAAAGACTACCTTTGTCCACTCTACAGTTAGCCGACGTCTTTGCCTGCCAAATTCTGTATTGTCAAGCCCTCGGATGGCATCCTCAGCATCACGTTCATCTTCCATGTAGATGAAAGCATAACCTATAGAAACAAGAGAGATTCAATAAATAAATAAAATATCGACTTCCAAACACATTTGCACTGTGCCCAGGCACAAATGATATCATATATAAGCTATACAAAGAAAACAAAATACAACCTGTAGCTCATTGCTGTAAAGACTTGCTGCATTAGGAGACATCAGGCACAAACCTTCCATGATGTACTAAATGGTCTCAGGTAAGTCTAATCCATAAGTGGCTGTAAGTGGCTGTAAATGGCTGTAGGGTCATCGATCAGGTAAGTGCCTTCACCAGTTATACTCCTTTCTGATTGCAGTAATGTGTCATGGATTCTATCTCTTGACATGCTTGAGCTTGGCTGAAGACTTAACATGGCATGGGAGGGATGAAAAGTAAGTGTCATGAGAAAAATGCAAAATGTCGTTTGTATATCAACTTTGCTGAACAAGGATATAGAAGCTGATCCATGGCATGATGAAATAATATATGCACAGGATCTCCTGGAAGAGCTTGGACGCTCTTCAATATTCCTGCGCGAAAGAAACTTTTAAGTACAGACGCCTACATTTCAAAAATGTTGCTTCTTAAACTTAGCTTGTAGCCTTGGATACGAACCATAGAGGTTACCATTACGCATTACCAGCTAGAATGAAGACTGAAAACCATGCATCCAACATGATTTCCAAATCTAAAATCAAAGTAATATCGTTTACATATTATGTTCCATTGAGAATTTTAGCTGCAGCCATGTCTTCTGGCACCGGGGATCTTTAACAATAAGTCTCTGCATTTTGTTAGATTGTCGATATTCCCATCCAATGACATTAGTTTGCTATAGGAATTACAAAGGTGAGCTCGCACATTATGGAGGTATGGGTATGGAACCCTACAATGTTGGAACCCAAAACTCACACATAATTCGGACTTTGAAGGGTCTTTCACAACTTGGAAAATAAACTGAGAAATCCTCTTTAGGGTTTTTCTATATACACAGTTTTAGCAGAATGAGCTGAGAGGACCATTCAAGCTTTCTAAATACAGATGGAAATTCTTCTGAGGAGATGAGAAGACTAAACACAGTTTATCTGTTTGGTCAGACATGCTTTCACTGGGTTTAAACAGCCTGGAAAAGAACTTATTAACACATTTAGGGTTTTGACTAAGTACATATCTTTGTATAATGTTTATGCCAATGGGAGCTAAAGCCATCTGAATGACAAAACGCTGTCAGCTAAAGAAACTTACAAACATCTGTTGCGGCAATATACTATTATAAATATATGAAAGATGTATAGATAAAAATTGGGTATTAATATGAACTTGATGCTGTTTATTACCTGATTTCATATCAACCCTGTCGACTCTTCCATATCTACCAAACAAACGCTCAATGTCTGTCTGGCGAGCCTCGTACTCTATGTTTCCGCAATACAACGGCTTCATCGCTAACCCCCAACTCTTCTTCACTAACTATCCGTTTATTTAAAGAGGGTTCCCTGTAAACAATATAAAAAGAGGACAAAATTAATTAATCATAAAAAATAAATCCATTACAACTCAACAGAAGCCCAGAAAATAACTGAAGAGGTATTTAAAAATAAATTAACCGATGTAAAATAAGAGGAATTGTCGAAAAAATACCCTTCTGTTGGAACCCTAGGGAAACACTGAAGAAAATTTGCGTTCAAACATTGGGGATAAAAATCATAAGACTCTCAGAACCGCTAGGGTTTCTTCAACAAATATCAAAGGAAGCTGCAGTTACAAGATTTCATGTTGAAACCCTAGGGATGAAAAATCATAAAAGCCTTTTCTTTGAGGTTATTTTGAATGTATGAAGCAAAAACAACATAAATTTTAACATTGCAATGGAGATCAGAACAAGTTTATCTGTAATAAGAAAATATATGTTTCGACTTACAGAGAGATTTCGCTCGGCGGAATGAATCGCAACGAAAGACCCCCGAAACACAGAAAGTAAAAACCCAAAATACGAAGATAAAATGTGTGAGAAGGCGCGTGTCTTATATATATAGTTTCCTTCTTCACAAAACCACCGACTGGGCCACGTCACCAATATGCTTTAACGATGTGGAAAGCAATAATTAAAAAAAACATAACATTTTATTATTACCGTGGAAAGAATATTTTTATATATTAGTTTTTCTAACATTAAAGCTTGCTTGTACGATTAATAGAAGCATTATGTCAAAAGGGACTCTTTTATGTGTATTAGTGATTATTCATGGATGGAGTGTGAAATTTAAACTTTAGAAAATTTGAAATATTTTAGAGTTTATTTTCAAAAAGTTTATGTATTAAAATTAAATTAATAATTGTTTTTTTTTAAATAAATATTGTATGTATTGTGTTAAAGGTGATGATTTTAAAAATATTTGAAGCATTTGTGTTAACTTATTGTTTTTTTTAATGAGTATTTGATAATTGGGTATCTATTTTACATGGATTTGTGTAAAATAGGGGTCAAGGGCATGTTAGATCATTTGTGGCAAAACCATTTCAAAATGATCTATTTTCCTAAAAATGTCTTGTTTTCAACTTATTGCTAGGTGATTGAATAAGGTTTCTGAGTAATGGAATCTCTTATCATTGATTGTGACTATTTGCTCATCATGGAGCTCGTAGCTCTTCTCCAATGAAAACGTCATGGTAGCGAAGTGGAGCTCATACTCGTAGTCCAGTGCCAAGTAGCCCAATGTCTCTTTCATGTCATGCACAATTTCTCGATCCACGATTGTCATGAAGGAATAGCCATGCTCTATTAGGATCTTCACCAACACCATTGTTAGGTCACGACCCACCAAACCCAGAGTGTAGAAAACATGAGGCAATGTGTAGCCCTTGTAGATTAGCACAACATGTGAGACTACATTCCCTTGATCAACCATGATGCCTATTGTTCATCCATTGGCATAGAACGAGAGCACCCTCTAGATGGTGATATAGGTGGCCCAAAAACTGAGGGTATCAAACATGATCTTGGTCATCATTTAGAGATAGACCTTGGGGTTCCACGGGGGTTCTACTAGTCGAATTGGGTGTTTGTCAAGGAGCAATCCATAGCTTGTTGTTGAAGGTGTGGCATCATATTTTCCCTTGGTCGTAGGCATCCTTTTGCCCCACCCCCACCATCACTCCCATGTGGCATGGTTAGCCTACGATGCTTGGGAACACCATCCTTGGTGCATCGTCGGTTGTGAGGCTAACATTCACAATATTGAAATCATTGTCAAAAAAACACTAGTTGAATTCCATCTATGTCTACCTTGAGATACTACATGTCACATAAAACCCATTTGAACAAGCAAAGCTACATATCACGATTAAAAACACGTTGAAATTAATATATCCCTGTAGCCAATCCATATTTCAAATGAACAATTCAAAACATCTTAATGGTCGTGTAATGGATTTAAGTGAATAAGGTGGCTTCCACAAGTCACAACAATACTTACAATTCACAAAGGGAAAACACCTTGCAACACAATTACTTTAGATTTTATAATTGTTTCATCCAAATGGAAGGGTAGAGGATTTTGATGGATAAATCAAAAACTTTAGTTGTGTGAAAAGTATTAAAGGTGAAGCACAAGAAATACTGGAGAATGGGCAATGGGACCATATTAGCATGGCAATGGCATATAAAAATCGAACTGTGGGGACTCAATGAAGGAATGTTGTAGGTGATTCTCGCATCGGGTTTATTAAGGACCTAACCTACTTAACCCCTCAAGTGGGTAGAATAATATATTTCCATGTAATAAAGGTCAATATTAATAAGGCCTAGCAATAAGGAGAAATAAGTCAAATGTAAGAAGACCTAATAGAAGCTTTCACTTCTAGAAGGATCTTCCTCTAGATTATTCTTTTTGATAGATAGATTTAGTATAAATAGGAGTAGAAGTTGTGAGAAGTTTTGTCTTGAAGAATTATTGTAATAGAGCTCTGCTCTGTTGGAGGTTTCCCCCTCGAAGAGGCAAGTGAACCTTGTTTCCTATCGATAAAGGTATAATTATGGTGTTGTGGTTCCATATAATTTGTTTTTTCGTTGTTATCTCTGCAGTATTTTCACATTATGTTGCTACCTCGGTGTTATTTTCTGCATTATCTATCTTCTCTGCTAATATAATAGACCTGGTACCTTACAAGTGGTATCAGAGCACTTTCCTTGACATAAAATTGTGGGTTAATTTTTTTCAGGGTAGAGACGTATTCTGGCGTCTTAAAGCTACAGAGATTTGTCGTTACGTGCATAAACCCACGGTAAGGGACTAATACACACAGGAAATACAAGTGGTGCTCAAGCGCACATATGTTGGACACCCTTGTAACCCATGTTGTTACCCCTTCGAGTGGTAGCGCATCAGACAACACCAATATACAGATCGGCCTAGATCTTCTGAAGCCCTCCATAGATAAACTGATTGGTTGCCTGAATGCTATAGTGCCACCAAGAACAACACTCAGGAAGATATTCTCTAATACCTGGGTAGTCGGGTAGTACGACCAAGGGAACAGTCTAGCCTCCTTAGTTGTTTCCCTGAGATATTGGACTGAGTACTATTGTTGGACCCCGCATGTATATCAGAGAGCTATAGCACATGGCAAACCCTTCTATGTAGAAATCATGAATACCCTACCCCTTGGGACGGAAACAAAAACAGAACAGACAAGATCTATTGTCGCGCAACTGTGCCTTCTGCATTCTGGTTGTGAAATTACTACACATTTCTTCCTATTAAGCATTTGGGCATTTCGTCACTACAGTATTATTCAGGTCGGAGTATAACTCTACGGGAGTTATAAAAAAAAAAGTGGTCCCGCCAGCACACTTATTTGGGACCTATCCCATTGGATTCGCCTTTTCTCCCTGATCGTAGTCACACCTTTCATTTTTAATCCTTTTTTTTTTCAATGGACCCGACCCCTTCTCAGCTTCCCTATTTTTCTGCCTATTCCATTATATTTCCCTTCTCGCCCTGATCGTCATGGTACCTATCACTTATAAGTCCTTTTTTGTGGTCCTACCCACCCATTTTTCCTTACCCGCACTCCCCCTCTCCAAATGGCCACCAATTGCAACAAAGACCTGCAAGCCTCCATCAATCAAGCCTATGACTCCATCCAACATGTGACATCTGAGATTGGCTCTACCAATTCCCACCTTGCATAATTCGAGACCCAAGTCCAGCACAAATTTGACACCATGGAAGCCAAATTCATGAACCAATTTAACACCCTCTAGTCTGTTGTCAACCAGTTGTTGAACCGCACTCCGGGTCCTTCCTCCTCAAACCAACTAGATGATGTTGATTCCTCTCATTATCTACAGTTTCAATCCAACTCCTTTCATCGTGACCCTTGTCTTCCCCACATTGAGGTCAATAAATTTGATGGCTCTGATCCTACAGGTTGGGTCACTCAAATGGAGCATTATTTTTCTCTGCCTGGTATTACTCACGAGTTGGCCAAACTTCACTATGTTTTCCTCTATCTATATCCTGAACGATGGAAATGGTGGTAATGGCATACAAATTCACGTCAGGGGTATATTGTCTAGACCTAGTTTGTTGGAGAGCTCTATGACCACTTTGACATTGATACCCACTATCTCGGTCGTTTGACAAAGTTGAAACAGTCAATCAGGGTGGAAGACTTTATAACTGCTTTTGAGCATTTGGCCTTTCAAACCGAGGGCATGTCATATGTGTTCGTCCATGAATGCTTTATCAGTGGCCTAAAGGATGAAATTCGATCCCAGGTTCTCATGGCTCGCCCTCATACTTGGTTGGAAGCTACTAAACGTGCTAAAGAGGCCCAACAAGTTGTTTTTTCCCATAACAAAAAACCCTCTTTTGTTCCTCACCCTCGACCCACTAATCCTAATCCCCCTGTCACTCCCCTCAAGGTCCATAAATTAACTAGGGCTGAAATGGTTGAACGCCAATTGAAGGGTCTTTGCTATAATTGTGATGAAAAATATTTTATGGGGCACAAGTGTAAGGAACAAAAACAAATTATGGCCATTTACGAAGATGTTCCTGAAGAAGATGTGACAGTTCCCCTTGTTGAAGAGTCCTCCTTTCCCGATGCTACCCAGGAGCCCGCTTACCCACTTGAAGTTGACCCACTCATTTCTTTGCATGCCCTCACTCGCTTTTCTACTCCACAAACCCTCAAGCTCATTAGATATATTAAGCATAGGAAGGTCATCATCCTTGTTGACAGTGGTAGCACCCACAATTTTATCCATCGTCGCATTGCCCAGAAAACCAATTGTTATATCCGTGTTGTCAATAATTTTCAAATCATAATAGCCAATGGTGGGTCCATGAAATGTGGTGGGCATTATGAAAATGTACGTCTTCAAATTGGAAATTACCACTTGAAATCTCATATGTTTGCCATTGAAATGGGTGGTTGTGACATTGTGTTAGGTGTTGAATGGTTACGCATTTTGTGTCCCATTCTTATGGATTTTAAGGAATTGACCATGCAATTCAAATAGGAGGGACAAATGTATCACTTCCAAGGTCTCACAGTTGGTTCTCCTGAGATCATCAATTTCCATCGCATGGAAAAGCTCCTTAAGAAAGGTCACTCTAGTATTATTGCTCAACTCCATTATACTCAAGCGGTTGAGACACCCTCTGTGCATCCTGACCTCCAAGCTATTCTCTCCAAACATCAAGTTGTTTTTCCACTCCTCAGGGACTTCCGCCTTCTCATGGTTTTCATGATCATTTTATACCCCTTGTTCCTGGCAGTCTTCCTCCCAATGTTCGCCCTTATCATCATCCCTTTTCCCAAAAGAATGAAATTGAGAAAATAGTTCATGAATTGCTCCAAGCGGGTGTTATCCGCCCTAGTACTAGCCCTTATTCTTCTCATTTGGTCAAGGTACTTGGTGCATGTGTCCCGACTTGCATGCCCTCAATAAACTCACCATCAAGGACACGTTTCCCATTCCTGTCATTGATGATCTCTTGGATGAGTTGAGTGGTGCTTAATACTTCACTAAACTCGATCTGCATTCTGGCTACCACCAGATACATATGCAAGAAGCTGACATCCCCAAGACTGCCTTTCGAACTTGTAATATCCCCAGGTAGAACCCCAACTATAAATGTAATAATGTACTTAAGTTGGTGAGTTGTTTGATATCTTTTTGGCTTGCATTTTCCATGGTGTAGTGCACGCATGTACTGCGCAGTAAAATGATGCACATCCCAGGATACCGTGCGCAACACCTTAAGTGCGCGCGATTGTGAGGCCAGTGAGCCTTTGTGTATATGCTATGTTTTATAGGCTGGTGAGCCAGTTGTTATAAGCTAGGATGCTTATGGTTTGATTAGGCCGGAGAGCCTAGATGTTAGAGGCCAATGCACCTCTTTTTGTATATGTCTCATAAATAATATAAACACATCACTGTGCACAGAACGACCACGATAAAAGAGATGGGGGAATAAACTCCACTAGTCGGGGAAAGAGTGGGGGCCAAAAGTTAAGGAAAAGGGCTAAGCTAGGGAGCTTAAGCTAAAAAGGAATATTATATTAATATTTCTTAAAGTATAAAGTATGGATAATTATGTTATCCTAAGTTCTAAAGTTGGGGACAAGTGAGCCAAAGTAGCTCCCAACATGACAAGTGTCAAGTTGGGGACATGCATACATATTGTGGGGACTTAGTTCATTTCCAACACTCTCCCATCATCTTTTCTATGATGCCATCCATTGTTCAACGAGGATGCCATGACCATTTTCACTCACGCAGTTAGTTATCCTTCATACATTCCTATCACTGTACATGAACCGTGTCCATATCCATATCTGTTTGTGTAGCTGGTTAGCTTGGGAGCTGGACTGAAGAAGCGGGTTGTCAGGCCCATGGGATATTGAAGAGGTGGGTTGTCAGGCCTGTGAGCAATTCTCTAGGTGAGAGAATTGTTGGGGATTGATTTCCTGAAGGTACTGAACTACATCTGCAGGGCCTTGAGACTTCTTGTCCAGCCTATTACTAAGGCCCTGGAAGAGAAGTGGGGCAACCGAGGGACTGTTGAGTAGAGAAGGGGCACACTTCCTTGGGTGGGACAGGCATGTGGGGAATGAGTGATTGTAGGTTTTTAGTTGAGTGAGCACCCGAGACAGAGTCTTTCCTATTGTTCATGAGCCATTAGCATGGTTAGGAATCCTTTTACCCGGGTGGAGTTTAGTCCCAACTCGGGGGTGACCCACTGTTAAGAGTGATGAACAGTGTGGTCTAAGGTTGGGAGGTTCATGGACGGTCTGCACGCAATTGGTGGTATTCTTAAAAAGATAAGTGTTAACTGTGTGATAAAATTACATGCTGCATTGTTATTTACGTGTTTATTTTATGGGTTTATCATATGCGTGGTTATAATTGTCTCTATGTTTATGGGTATTTCCCGTATATGTTGCATGTCTGTGTTTATTGTTATTTCAATGTGAATTTGGGAATTTTCGTAATGTATTTGTTTGTTCACGTTTTATATATAACGCTTCCGCAAGAGTTATGTATGTGCATATGTTTTAATCGCATGCAGATAGAAAATTGTATGTGACATAGCTTAGTTTGGATGTTGAGTATGTTACAGTATGTTCCACACAGAGAACGAATGTGTTCTCTGGCGTAGCGTGGCCCGACATGGATGGTCGGGGACGTTACAAAACAGTTTCAGAGCTAAGTAAAGCGTCTGAGTAGTGGCATGGCCCGTCCTGTTGGTGGTTGGGGATGTTACAAATTGGTATCAGAGCTTCAGTTTTCAACACTGAGCCTGAATGGGCCAAACGAGTTGAGTTGAGGCAAAATTATACAGAGGATTTATTTTGAAATGGCCAAATTTCAAGTCACAAAGCGTCCATGGTAAATTTAGAAACAACGACACGGAATTGGGAAAAGCCCCAATTTTTGTTGTTAAATTCATGAGAAAATGGAGAAATTTAGCCAAGTGGTGAGATATTATTGTTTTAATATCTGTTCTAGCAAATTCGAACCTGGAATTGGTCGAATTTGAAGTTACAGTGAAGCGATGACAGATGGAGCAGAATTCGTAATTAAAATTCCCAATTCGTGAATTGATTTCGGATGAATTCGTTCTAGAAATGTCAACCCACAACGATTTGTAATTGCAGAGGTTGAATTGGTGTTATCGGGGTGAAATTGAACGAATTTCATGGTTGCAGAATGTCTATGGTAAATTGGGGAAAAAGTTAGGAAAAAGCCCCAATTTCTGCAACAGAATTCACAAGGAATTGATGCGCATAAAAATGAATGTGCGCACTAAAAAAGCATGTGGCGTAGTGAAAAGCTTGTGATAAGTAAAATTCAGCACTGCGCGGCAATATATTGACATGCTGGTGTGCACGTGGAAAAATGTTAGTGTGCGGGTGTGCGCACTAAATTTTGGTGCCGCGCAGAAAAATGCTAGTGTGCGGGTGTGCGCACTAAATTTTGATACTGCGCAGAAAATTAGTGGTTTTCGGGTGCGCGCACTAAATTTAGGCGCCGCGTGGAAAAATGTTGGTGTGAGGGTGTGTGCACTAAATTTGGCATTGTGCAGTATGCATACACATAAGAAGCGTGCGCGGTGTGGACATTCATAATAATGGCATGCGTGGTGTGCGTAGTATTGGCATAGTGCAGTGGAGTTTGCTAGCTGCATGCGCAATGTGAGTATATGTTGTCGCACAACAATTTAGTGAATGGTGTGTGCAGAGTTTTGGTGGTCAAACTCTGGCAGGGTGCAGCACGTCGAGTGAAATGCGCACGGTGCAAAAATTGCGCACGATGGATATTGACGCGCAACATAAAAGTAGTGCGCGCCAGTTATTGGTGCAATAGAGAAGTGATACACAATGGTTTTAAAGTGCGCGAAGCACGATTTACCTTGTGCTATTGTTGTGCATGGTGAATACGGGTGCACAGATTGAAATTTGTGTGCACAAAGTTGTTTGAAGGGTGAACAACAACAGAAAACCAGTGATTTTCTGTGACGTTTTATCTATTTGAACGCCATCTTTTTACAACGCGTTTTTGAGGGCCTCAAGAGCGTTTTTAGCAACTCAAAAACCCCGAGACAAAGGTGTACCGAAGGTACATTGTATCTCTGCAGCTCAAATGAAATAACTCGGAGAGATATTTCTAATAGTGTAAACCGTTCGACAAATGGAGCCTTTATGAGAAAGTTACAGCTTAAACAGTGGAGGGTAAATTATAAGACCCAACTAGTTTCAAAGAGCCATAACTTTCTGCTCCGGAATCGGATTGAGGCGCAGGAGTAGTCAATGGAAAGAGATTAAACCATAGAAGACATTCCCAGAGCTGAATTCAATTTTTGGGTATGCTAAAAGTGTTTAATATGGAAAAGAAGTTACATGTAGCATACGAGTTACAATATGGTATTTTGGTCTAGAACTTCAGCATGCTGTAACTAGCAGCTTGGAACTCAGAATGAGGTGAAACTTGGATAGAGTGTCTATAAGATGTATATTAAGAAACCCAATTGAGATCTTACAATATCTGCAATGGAGTAAGTGCAAAAATGCATAATTACAGTGCATAGTTGCGCCAAGTGGAAGTATGAACAAAAAAGTTAATGGGCAAATTTCAAATGACCATAACTTTCTGCTACAGACTTGGAATTGAGCATGTGAGCAGGGGTTGGAAAGGTATTGAAAAATAAAATCTAAATATCCACCCAGAAAATTGATTTGGGCATTCAAATTTCCAGGAAATCAGAAGAAAAATTCTGATATGTATTATTGAACCAAAATGGTTCATATTTTCATAAAATTGTTGAGTCAGTTAACCTGACAAAGTTTTGTTGGCTGCACATTTTACGGAGTTAAAATTTTTTAGTTGATAATAGGTGAGAAGGTTGAAGTTTAGTTAAAATTAAGCAGAGGTACACAAGGAAATAGTGCTATGACAAAATATTTCAGAAGATGATCAAAAGACAAGACTACAAAAGGTTAAGGTATGAACCTCAGCGCATCCATAAAGTCTTTGGAAGCCACTACAGAAAGTCCTCTCATGTTAGTTAGGTATTCAATGGAATCTGGGCAGAGGAATAGATCATGTAGTGAATGAATTAGTGAACACTCCCAAAGAAATCAATATACAAATTAAGCAATGCATGGGAGTAAGATCTATTATAAAAGGAATTGACTATCATAATGATAGTAATCGGATAAAGAAAGAGGATTAATGTATATATGGATAAGAAGTGCATGATATCCAAGGATTAGTTATGAAATGTTAGAGTAATTATTTTCTTATGGTTATCAGAGTGTGCAGTGGAAGCATGGTATGAAGGGCGTCAATATGGCATGATAGAAGTGGATTGTGCAAGGCAGGTTGAAATCAGATTGCTCAAGACAGGGGAAAGTAATACCTATCAAGAAAATCCAAGTGTTGATATGATCATTTAAGGAAGGGATAAACCAAGTACCCCAAGAAGGAAGTTGGTGTTAACTGTCCAAGGTTACTCAGAAAAAATGACTAGAAATATAATTGGGTCATGTAGGAGTTGGATCAGAGGGATCCGAATAATAGGGGAATGTTGAAAATTAATATCAACATAATATGTAGTTGCAAGTCCATGAACATCATAGAATAATGGAAGAACAATTCATGGGGTAGATATCAAGCAAATGGGAATGCATGAAAACACTCCAAGAGGGAAAGCAAGAATACTAGTAGAGATTATTGATGCATTCCAAAAGTATTGAAGATATTTCCACAATAGCATGAAGATGTCAAAGCCAAGAAAGACTTAAAAGTGGAATTAATCTCTATAGAGAGCTAGTAAGGAACCATGAAGAGGAAAATGGTTCTATGCATGGTTTTGAATGCAAAAGAGATGGTGCCTAAGAAGAATCCATCTCAAATGGCATGGAGCCATGAGTGACATTTCCAGGGGTGGAAGTATCGCTTGAAATTGTGTTGGTAAATTAAAAGCAGCATTAAGTGATTTTAATTAATTCTATGCAGCTAGGGAAGGAGGCATATGTCCATCCTTACAACATGCTAAAGAGGTTGGCCATGCAAGCCAAGTGTGAGGCTAGTTGGCAAGGAAAAAGAGAAGAATGCAATAAAACTCAAATACTAAATTATTCAGTCAAGGAAGAGCTGGAATAGTTCAGTTC
>JASDQU010105258.1:0-22695 GCA_032191745.1 Picea mariana
TTTTAATGGTATATCTCACATAATTAATTATATAATCCTAAGCAACTATGCTCCAAGTCTAATCTCTCAAATTTATGAACATTAATGAAAGTGATGAACATTAATTAACCTTCTGGAAAATCATTTGATAAGTTTATAACTTTATCCAAATATTTGCAAAGTTTCGAATAAAAAGTTTGCAAAATTTTCCCACTTAAATAAGTTGCAATATTATTTATATATTAAATAATAGTCTAAAAAGTTAATTTTTTATTTTTATTTTAACTTAGATTGTATAATAAGGTTTTTTTAAGATACCAAATCTATTAATATATTTAAAATATAATTTAAACAATAAAAAATATAATTACATAATCAAATATAATTTAAACAATAAAAAATATAATTACATAATCAAAATTCAAGAATATTGAGATTGTGTAATAAAAAATTTCAAGACACCAAATCTATTAATATATTTAAAAATACAACTTAAACAACAAAAAATATAATTACATAATCAAGTTCCATTAAGATTGTATAATAAGTTTTTTTAAGATACCAAATTTATTAATATATTTAAAATACAACTTAAACAATAAAAAATACAATTACATCATCAAAATTCAAGAATATTAAGATTGTATCATAAGATTTTTTTCAAGACACTAAATCTATTAATATATTACAAATTACAGCTTAAACAATAAAAACTATAATTACATAATCAAGTTTCAAGAATAATTATGAGAGAAAATTTAAAATTAAAATGTTTAAACTTATCTTTATATTAAAACCAAAAACCAGCTAAACTTATTCATGAACACCAAAAACAGCTAAACCTATTCATGAACTCCTAACTTAGGGTTAGGGCAGCAACTGACGCTCATACAGATCCTTCAAAAATCTAACTGAAACGGTTTGTAAGCCGCAAAAAAACTGAGAATAATTAACTACGTGCAAGTATTCTTTTTCTTTTTATATGCGATCGACACCAGCCATGTGAGGACCCTGTATTTTCTCAAGAAACTTCTCCATGTTATTGTAAGAAGATCCTCCTTTTTCCACTGCTCTCATCGACGCATCTCTAAACTCATCAATTCTCTTCTTCATTTGCCTCCCTTCCTCCCCTCTCATCAATCTCATCACCAAGTCTTCCACATGTTCTCTCTTCACATTTTCATTCATTGCCAATCCAATCTTCCACACTTCGCTAACGAATCTCCTGTTAGTCGGTTGCTCTGAAAAGAAGGGCCACGATATCATGGGCACACCTGCACATATGCTCTCCAGCGTAGAATTCCATCCGCTGTGTGTCAGAAAGCCTCCCACTGAAGGATGTGAAAGCACTGTCATCTGAGGCGCCCAGCTCACGAAGAAACTTCTGGGCTTCACCTTCTCCAAAAACTGACAAGGCAGCACAGCAGACTGACCATGCATGACATCAGGACGAATAGCCCACAGGAAGGGCTGCTTGCTTGCCTCTAAGCCCCACGCGAACTCTAAGAGTGCCTCGTCAGACATAACAGTTATGCTTCCAAAGCAAACATAAATAACAGAGCAAGGCTCCTGACTGTCCAACCATTTGACACAGCCAGTTTCTTCAGTCCACAAGCTTGCAGATATATCAGAAATTCTATCAATTCCAGATTCTGCCTGTAAAACAAGAGGGCCTATTGTATACAAGGGGGGAAGTCTCTTCTGGAGTGCGTCGACTACAGGACGATCAAGCTCGTCAAAGGTATTAAGAATTACCAAATCGGCCTCTAGAGTGGCCTGTGCTTGAGTTTTGTTAAACTCAAAGCTGTAATAAGCATTCGAATTTTCTGTGAGTCGCAAGGAGCTGGGCAGATCTTTGACACGCAATGGGGGCATTCCAGGAATGCAGGTGATTATTTTTTCCATGTACCCATTTGTGAAACAGTTCTCATCTGCAACAGCAAGTAATATCTTTTAAAGTGAACTCTGTCTTAGTACTGGAAGTGGAAATCAATGGAAATCAGTGCAGTGCAAAAACAGTTGGATAAGCAGTAGTGAGTATACCTTTGAGAGGAATATAACCATTGTCGACGAGAAGAGGGATGAAGAAATAAGACGAGAAGCCACAAGCGCTGTGCGTCCAGAAGGCCACTCTGGGAACTCCCAATTCCCGGGCGTTTTTCTGTGGAAAAGAAAGTACCCCGTCCGAAATAATACATGTGAGGGGAGGAACAGCACCCTCTGCTTGTAAATGCTTCATCTTATCAATCAGCTTGTCGAAATACAGAGGGCCATTATCAGTCATAGACCGACATAGCTCGGGTACTTTGGAGGTCCGGCCATGCTCCAGAGGCAGGCCATCTGGAATAGTCTCGAATCTAAAGTTGGGCTGAGAATTAAGGGAATCCACCGATCCCGATGTGAGGAGGCGCTGTTGTATGTATTCTGTATTAACGAAGGTGATGTAGAAGCCTCGAGCGTACAAGACTTTAGCGAGCTGCATCATCGCCTGAATATGTCCCTGAGCAGGCATAGGAAACATAAGAGCATGAGGTCGTCCATTCACTAGAGCCATGCTAATGCCGATCAGTGCTATTCTCCGAAAACTAACACGGCAGTAGTAGGCAAAGCATAATGAGGGAAATATATAAATTCCAGGAGTGTAGTGACGTCATAGCTGTGCTCACATTGTACGGTGAAGATAATGGAATCTGCCTGACAATGATAATGTAATGCCCAAGTTAACTTTGCCAAACAAGTCTCTCTGTGCATTTCAAATCTCCACGTTTCATATTGCGAGGCCATGCCAGGGGATATTAAGCCGTCCCTGAGATGGAATGGCAACAGTTTACATCATGTGCTCCAAATTTGAAGATAATCCATTAATCACATTTTTTTAATATTACTAGTTATTTTTGAATGTAGTAATGGATTTAGCGTCCTGAAAAATTTTGGATTTTTTAGAAATAATCACTCAAATCTATTAATCTAACAATTTTTCATCAAATTTTAAGCAAATGTCTCCTGAAAAATCAATCATTTCTTATAACATTTAGCCTAAGATTTATATATATTGTCTCTTCCTTCAAAGATCTATATATATTGTATCTTCTTTCAAAGATACATAGAAATATAAATTAGTTAAAGCAGAACTTCAATGGATTTGATAGATCTAGTCTAAAAGTTTTTAGTTTTTTTTAGTTTTTAGTTTTTTATTTTGTATATTAAACTTTTTACTAAATGATATTTTTGGGCAATATTTTTTAGGGACATTTTCTCTAAATTCTTCTATAAATTGTTTTGTGGATAGATTTAAGTGATTATTTTTGTATAATCTAAATGCCCTAAAAAAATTTCAACATACTAAATCCATTTCTACAATAAAAAAAATTAAACAACAAAACATAATAATTTCTTATAAATTTATATCACTTAATCAAAAACTATTTTATAAAACAATGAAATAACACCTTTTTATTTTTTTAAATTACCCAAGTTAATAAATCAAAAGAAGTCATTATTACTTAAAATTTTTAGAGTACGCCAAGCCATTTGATAAATCCAAAAAAGGTCATTATTAAAAGGGTCAACACTTTAAATGAATTTTTACTAAAAAATAATCTTGCACTCTTATGAAAAGGGTCAACACTTCAAATGAATTTCTACTAAAAAATCTTGCACTTAATATTATATGTAACTTTGATCCATAAAAGTTTGGGTTTACTCTCATGTAATCAAAATGTTTTAATATGAAACATGAGCAACCAAGTATCTTCATGTGGTGAAGTCATGTTGGTGCTAGATTTTTAAAATATTATTTCACTTTATTAAATGACATCTTTGGTAATAGGTTTATATATGTAATTTAATAATTCCTTTTTATCAAACATTACATAATTTTGGGAAAAAATATTTTTTTTTTCTAATAATTTTAATTAATTAAAAATACCAAAACAAAATCACTAAGGCTAAAAAGGAATCCAACGTTGGCTTCCCCTTCTACTAGGTAGAACACAACTCATCACACTTTTGAACCATCTTGATTTCTAGACTTAATATGGAATCGACTAAGACATTAATTTGAATGGAAGGAGTCAAAGTATACCAAAATAATTTCAAGGGGTAAAAATAATGAGTATGATAATTCACCCATGCCATTATGCAAGACTTTTGCAATACATTTATCTTTGTTGTGAAACCTTTGGAACAATGACTTTAGGGAAGGAGTTGCTTAGATGCATGAGTGAGGGTTGTGTATCAGACTCTGAGGTAGCATTCAAATTGGTAGTTATTCAAATATTTCATTTTGCTAGTTCAAGTTGCCAAGCCTACAAGACTGCTTACTAGCATACCTTATGAGGGGTATCTTTTGGACGAATGACATCAACTCAATGGAAGCATTGTATTAATGAGCAGAGGGATGCCAACTAAAGGGTTTTAGAACACATCACGCTTCGATTCGTAACCGGATGGATAGCCATGATTTTCATTTATCATGATACTTAGCGCAATGCATGTAGCTCCATATTCTTCTACCTCGGTTTCTATTGTAGCAAGGGTGTGTTTGTAAAGCTTCCAACGCAAGACATCTCAGTGTTGACTTCAGATATAAGCCCATTCTCCCCAAAGGAGTTAGATAGTTCCACTGCCTAGAGACTATCGTGATGGATAGAGTTGTAGTTTCTAAAACCATTTTGAACTTGATCCGAGAGATCAAAATATGCTCACAAATCAAAGTGCTTGGAATTGCTTGAAAATGGACTCATGCTTAGGCCTCATCCTCATGATCCCAACACAACTTGAATGGGTTCAAACGAACGTCGTATGCAAGAGATATCGTGTTCTGTCCACTTTGCCAAACATGTAAAATTTTGTTGATTGTACAGTCTGTATAGTCCGTATAGGCCACGTGGCAATCGACCGTAAATTCCATATGGACCGTACAACTAACATGGATTGTTGAGTTATCAGGTGATGATATGGCATGGTACCGTACTGACACGTGGAAAATGGTGAGTTGGAAGCCTATGTGGCAGTGGTTGGCGTGGACCAATGGGTGGTCGACATGTGGCATGCTCGGAGGAAATGGGAAGGTTCCACGTGGCCTAGTCAAGGGCCACCATGTGGCACCCCGTCATTGGTTTATGTGGTAAAACTTTATATGGAGTATGCGGGGGTCGAATCCAGGACCTCCACCAAGGCTAGAGTCTCTATGCAGGTCGGGCTACTAACCCTCCTTCCATTTGTGACTTAACCATATACCATTACATTAATATTAAAGTTTGATGTAATGTTCGGTCGGGCAGAGAAAGGGTCGGGGTTTAGCCCCAGCCCTCGGTTACATACCACACGACCTTGCCATATGACCCTTATGCACAGAGTTTGCAACGGACTAAAGGATGGGTTTAGATTTAGCGCTAAGACATGGCCACATGGGGGGCATGCAACCAGGACCTCCGACGGTTAAGGTGCTTCGTGCACTAATCGTTCGATGTTTTTCCACCAATTGTGCAATCGACGTGGTGCTGGGTTTTTGGCACGAGAAATTCTTGTGAGCTAGGTTAGTCACACACATGTGTGTTTTGGCGAGCAAAGATATCAAAGAATTGGGAGAAACTTCTAGGAATTGATTTCTTCTCAGTTTTTGGCCAAACTAGGTGCAGGAAGAGCCCAACTAGGGGTTTTTGGACATTCTAGAGCCATTGGAGCCATCTATTTTGCATTCTGAGAATTGTAAAGTACTTATTTTTACACTTTGAGAATTAATGAAAAATATCCATTGGAAGCTGGACCAGGAGATGTAGCCCAAGAGAGGGGTGAACTCCTTTATCATTTTGTTGTGTGAATGTGTTTACTTTGATGGATATTATGTTTGTTTATGTTGTTCATTTTTAACTAAAAACTCATTAAGTTTTATGTGTTTGCAACTTGATCCTATTGCCCAAGCATATACAAATTACACTTGCAATTTTTAAGAGACTCAAGCCTTCTTCATTTTCAAATCAAGTTGGTATTAGAGCCTAGGTTTTTGAACGTTTGATTGTTTGCAAGTGTTTGTTTTCTGATGCTTACAAGGTTGAAGCTCACAAGAGGAAAAGTTCAACTTGTAGAGCCAAGTTCTCAACTTTAAAGAAGGAGAACTACACAATCACCTCAAGCTTCAAGGAGATATTCACCAAGTATGGCTCACGAGGAGTGTCATGAAACTCTTACTTCCGAGGATGAAACTTTCAGAAACGATTTCTATGATATGACATAAATGGTGAAAGTTTTATTTGAAGAAAGAAATGCAAGGTTGCAAGGTGAAAGCTCAAATCCTCCAAAGGGTAATGAAGATAATGGTGATAAAACTCCAAAAGGAAATGGAGGGAATGGTGATACTCCACCTCCTTCACCTCCATATTCCACTTCTTCTACCATTTCACAACCACCTCCAAATTCTCCAAAAGAACATGGTAAAATTCCTCCACAAACTCCTTTTCTTACGCTTGATATTAAGTTTGAATTGCCTATGTACAATAGAGAGGTAAATGCTGAGAAATTGGATAAATGGATTCATCCGATTGAAGTGTATTGTAGGATACAAAGAATAAAAGATGATGAAACTAAGATTCAACTTGTTTCTCTTAGATTGGAAAGTGCAACACTCATTTGGCGGGAAGCCAAAACTCAAGAGGACATGAAGAAACATGGTAAAGTTTTATCCTCTTGGAATGATTTTATTATTGCACTTAAAATACAATTTTATCCATTAGCATACATGCAGAATGCTATTATGGATTGAAATTTTTTAGACAAGCTAAAGGGAAAAGTGTGCAAAGATACACTCAAGAATTTAGAAGAAGAGCTTTGATTTTGGGTATAGATTTATCTTCTCAAGAAAATTTACTCAAATACATTGGAGGATTGCATAGTGTTGGTTTGATTCCTTCTTTTACCTACTATCTGATTTTATTGATCCAGGATTCATGTCTGTCGAGTTTCAAACAAATCCTCTAAAACATCGGCCCTCCTGGTGAACCAGAAGGCAACACAACACACAAAATGCGCTGCACGGTCTCACTCGAGATAGCTTTATGGGTGGTTGTAAGACTCATGTGTTTACATCCTAGGATTGAGTGTGAGATAAGGGAGCTGAATATTGAACCATGATTATCACTTGTAAATGCAACATATGGTTATCCATGATTATGCAGTAAATCCAATAGCTTATTCCCTCAATATCGCAACAGTATTTAAACAAGCAATATAATAACCAATTCATTCAACATAATAATAACTACTGAAGAAAATAAAAATATGCATGCATTCATCACACAACACAAATGTGTTGTCACAGGGGCATACCCAGGGTTCAACTCTAACAATGCACCAACAAGCCCTAACTACTGGCCCTTTCGAAAACACCTGCGAAGCAGATGCAGTCTCACCCGAAGTAGCAATAGGGGGGTTGCAGGACACAGGTGTCTACAACCAGTGGAAATGCAAGTGGACTCAAAGGAACAACAAACTTAGATCTAGTTATTCTTTATCTCCCTTAGGCCTACTGTGCAAGATATATCTCAGATCTAACACAATAATGCAATAACAGAATAACATAAAGCAAAAGAACACCGCATCAATCACACGGAACAACAAGATATACGTGGTTCACCCTCTCCCTAGGGCTACATCCATAGAACTATGTTTCTTGATATATTATGTGAAAACATACAGTTCTATCTGTGCTCTTAGCTTGCATATCTCTCTCTCTTTCTCTCCTCACTATCTCCCCTCCCTACGCACCCAGCTACAGGGTTGATCTTCGCACCCAACTGAAGATCTTACATTATATAATTCTCTCACATCCAACACTTCTCTCTCTCTCAATACACAATAGTATCAACAACAATGATCATCCACAATAACGACAACAACAACAACCCATCCCAGGTCCTCTATACCTTTATTTATACATTACAATGACCAAGGTCTAGGTTTCAAAAACCTAGATCCAAAACCCTAGGTAAAATTGACCCGTACTTCTTGGGCTTCACCATCCTATCTTTCCTTCTTTCCCACGAGGTGCTCCAAAGAATCCGTTGGTGGATTTTTCCACTTGCTTAATTGTCCACAATCTATCTTCCTTTCTGATCTGTCATCCTCGATCTTCTCGTTCAATGGATAGTTTTCCCTAACTTAGCTCCTTATTTTCTTCTTCTTTGACCACTTCGACCTAATATCAGTCAATGTGCCTTCCATGCAGTTCGTATTTCATCTTTTCTCTTCATTTCTCTTCGCTTTCTTCCTTAATCCATAACCAAGGGCCAATAGGCCCCCAACACTCACATGTGACTCATTCTGAGGCACTAGAGGTTTGAACATTCAATTTCTCTTCGTCTTCAGGTTGCACGGAGCAGACTATGCTCTTTGTTCTGTTCCTCCCTTCCTTGTGCAGACTGTCTTTTCTGTGTCTGGTACCCAGTTTCAATTGCACCTGGTACCTAGAGCCTTCTTCTTATGATTTTACTGAGAGATGCGAGGTAGATGGTTGTCGTAGTACAATTTCAACCAGCTTCCATTTACCAAACCTTCCTTTCATTCTCCCTTCAAAGTATTCAACTGCGCAACTCCTCCTTTTGTAACATAGGAAACCTCATATGGCCCAAGCCAATGTGTCCTAAACTTCCCTGGATGCTTCATGAAGTTGTTGTCATATACCAATACTAGATCTCCTTGCTTAAAGGCTTTCTTCTTGATATGTCTATCATGGTAGGCCTTTTCTCGTTCCTTCTGTACCTGCTGGTTAAATCCTGCAATGAATCTATCTTCTTCCAGTTCTACCAACTGCGCAAGTCTGTCTTGCACAACACTTGTGTCAACCATATCTATAAATGCTGCAATTCTTAATATAAGAACTAAATATTCCATAGGTACCACGGCTTCGAGACCATACACTAACTTAAAGGGAGTCTGCATTATCAACTTATTGCAAGTGGTTCTATAGGCCCATAATACTACTGGTACTCTCAAATCCCAATCATCTCTGTTCACACTGCAAATCTTTGTCAGCGTTGTCTCCAAGATCTTATTGAAAGCTTTGACTGTACCATTCGACTGTGGATGGTATGGAGTGCTCTTCCGATGGTGGACTTCAAATTCCTGAGTCAAGGCTTCAATAGTCTTATTAATAAAATGTGTATGTTGATCACTCATAAGGATTTTCAGGCATCCAAACTTGGTTATGATATCATCAAATATGAATCGTGTAGCTATAGTTGCACTATAGTCCTTGTCTTCTCTTGCTTTTGCACATCTGGTCAAATGCTTTGTCACAGTGATGATGTATCTCGCTCCTGCGCACTTTCCTGGTGGGATGATAGGTCCTACGAAATCAATTTCCGATTTCTCAAATTCCTGCAAATTTAGCTGAGGTGCTAAAGGAATCTCATCTCTTCTGGAGGGTTTCCCAACTCTTTGGCATACATCGCAGGCTCTGTAGTATTCCTTAGCATCTTTGTATAAACTAGGCCACCAGAGGCTAGCTCTAAGAACCTTCTGCACTATTTCTTTCCCTGGATAGTGTCCTTCTGCGATGCCTTCATGTGATTCTGCCAGAATCAGTGGTCTCTCTTCCTCCATATCGCATCTCCTCAGGATCTCATCAGGTCCCATGTTATAAAGCTGTCCAACTATAAGTGAAAAATCTGCATCTCGAACTACCAGTTTTTTCTTCTGAATGACTATATATCCGTGAGGTGCCATTCCTATTGATAGGAATTGGACTATCTCAACAAAGTGATCATCAACCTTTATGATGGCCAGCAATTATGCATCTAGCAGTGTATCCTCCAGACTAGTAGGTTCCTCTCCGTGTTCTAACCTAGAGAAGTGGTCAGGACCCTTGTTCATTCTTCTTGGCTTGACCACAATCTCAAAATCATACTCCTAGAATAACAGTATCCATCTGCATATTCTTCCCCCCAACACTGGCTTGTTGACTAAGTATTTCAATGCAGAGTGATCAGTGAACATCTTGAAATTTTCTCCTAGCAAGTAGTGTTGAAACTTCTGCAACGCATACACCATGGCTAAACCTTCTCTTTCAGTGGTAATGTAATTTATCTCAGCTGTAGAGAGCTTCCTGCTAGAAAACGATAACGGATGGTCAATATCTCCTGCTCCTGGTTATGCTAACACTACTCCAAATTTGATAGATGACACATCGACATGCACATGAAATTCCTTACTCTAATCTCAGAAAACCAAAATGGGCACAGTTACCATTTTCTGTTTCAGTGTGTCGAATCTCTGTTGACATTCCTCTGACCATTGGAACTGACAATCTTTCTTTAATAACTTCTCCATAGGTGTTGTTATCTGTGCATAGTCCTTGATGAACTTTCTGTAGTATCTTATATGTCCTAGTGCAGTGCGCAACTATCTTACTGAAGTAGGAGGAGGTAGATCAACAATGATGGCAATCTTGGAAGGATCTACCAGCAATCCCTGCTTACACACTATGTGGACTAGAAAAAATCCAAAGGGTGAAAAGAAGATGCACTTCTTCAAGTTCAAGGAAATCTGACATTGCCTACACTTATCCAACATTAGTCTTAAACATTCAATATGATTTTGCAATAAGCTAAAAATAGTCCTATCATCAAAATATTCTTCCAGAAATTTATGTAAAAATTCCTTGAATGCTTCGACCACCACCCTAGAAAAGATGGTTGGTGAATTCTTTAGTCCGAAAGGCATCACTGTGTACTGGTAAGAACCCCATTCTGTTGCAAATGTGGTCTTATGGTGATCTTCCTTAGCAATCCTGATCTGGTGATAACCTGAAAATCCATCTGTGAAGGAGTAAACTTCCTGTCCTCCCACATTATCCAACACTTTGTTAGTAATCGGTGTAGCAAATGGATCATGTAAACATGCATCATTCAGTTTCCTTAAGTCTACACAGATTCTAATCTCTCCTGTCTTCTTATCTTGTACCACTATAGGGCTAATCCATTTTGACTCTTCAACAGGTTCTATGATTCCTGCTTCCAACATTCTGTCTAATTCAATCTTGACTTTCTGCTCATATTTTGGATTCAGTCTGTAAGGTCTCTGCTTGACTGTCCTTACATATGGTTTCAAGGGGATCTTCATCTCTCCCATGGGCCCTTTAATTCCCTTCATGTCGGTGAAATTGGTTGGAAACAACTCTTGATACTCATGCAGTAATTCTGTGATCTTGTCAATAGTTGCAGCATCCCAATAATCTCCAATGTTTGCGAGCTTAGGTGCTTTCTCTGTTCCAATATTAACTTTCTTTACTTTGATTGGATGTCCAATAAAAGGTAGTTCGAATCATGTTCTTTCTACGTCTCGTTGTCCTTCTGTCTCTACAATGTTCAAATTCCTAGGATTATCGTCTTCATCAACATTGATATTGTAACAACCTTGCAATTTCTGAAGCGGTGCAGTCCATTCATCTTCTTCTTTCTCCAAAGGGAAGTTAGGTGCCTCCTCAAAGACTTTATGTCCTACAACTTATAAATATTGATCTACTAAGGGGTATTGAATTTCAAATAAAAATGTAGCTACAAATTTCTGAGTCATACCGTACTAATCTGAAGTGGTGAGGTGCAACACTGCTTGAAGATACCAATTAATAGGCATTGTGTCCAAAGTGTTGATGAATTTATGCACCCACTTCTCTTGAGGGATGTTGCACCAGGCCTCCTCACAACTTCACACATGGTCCTTCGGACAACTTTGACTTGTGTATCTAACTTTCCACCCTTCGGTTTGTTTTGAAAAGCACACTATCATCAAAGTGTGACATTGCACCCAATCCATGATTTTCTTCTCATGTGTTCCCCACCATCTTGTTGGCATTACTTTTAAAGCTTCATCCAATTCCAATAGTCGTCGTTGTACTGGTACAATTTCTTCAAATTATGAAAAGAATGTTTCTAAATGATTTAAACCATCAAATGTGGGCAGATTACTTACTTTTGTGCTAATCTAGCGAACTTCCCTGGTCAATCTAGAACACCTTCTCATAGAAACTTCATACATTTTTTTATGCCAGTTCTCTAGTGCTTCTTCCGAATCTGATGCGCATGTGTTGTCACTTCACCATATTAAGTTCCCATCTGATGTAGGATTAATGTAATCCCGTTGTCTTGTTGTCAATTTATATATGTTCTCTAGTTCATAAGCACAATCTTCTTCTCTGATGCGTTCTATGTATCTGGGACGTTCATCAGGATCCAGAGGTGCAATGACCCTAAGGCCATCTCCTTCAAATGTCATTCTTATTTTCTTTAAGTCAACAACAATAGAATTATTGAAAGCCCATTCAATTCCTAACAATGCAGAATAAGGACAAATATCATCAACTATCTCAATCACCTCGAAATCTGCAAATGTCCTTACCCCATCGATATCCATGGGGACATGGTCCAGTCTCCCAAAGGGGCTTATTGTCTGTTGATTATCCATCCTAAGCCTGGTAGGGGAATAAATTAACTTAGCTTTTCCCATCAATGCCTAGGTCTGCTTCGTCATAACATTGACTTTTGACCCTAATCCGAGGACCACATAATCTATGTCATAATCTCCAATCTGAGCATTAAGGTGTAATTTCTTATTTGTCCTTCTCTTTTTGGATACTTGATGTACTGCTCTATTCAGCAGAGGAGCTAGCCTACCTATATCATACTGTCTGATTAAATTTTGTAGTTCATGTACAACTCTTTCATCCTTAATCAGATTAATGCAAGCACATAAGAATTCCATAAGATTTCTTACCTTTTTTCCTTTTTCCGGTGTTGCAGACTGATCAAATGCCAAAGGAATTCCACATTCTCTCAATTCTAGTTCTGCCTTTGAAGAAGAAGCCCGATCTCTTCCAAATTATCTTCTTTCTTCTTCAAACGTCTATTTTTCTATCCTTGGATCAAACACTTGTGTCTTCTCTGCAGCTCTTCTGACCCTTGATTATTTTGTAGTTTTTCCTAGGGTCACTCTGTCTTCTCCTGTAACAATGCCTCCTCCAGTGATAAAAACGACTCTAGGATCCTCTTCGCGAGGTTCTGCTGAGATTAGTTGTACTTGTTGGTTTCCTCCTCGTCTCTCCTGAAGCTTGGCTAACAACACAGGGCAATCTTCAATGACATGTTCAAATGAGTTGCAGTAGCTGCAAGTTGTACAAGAGTTCTAACAGTCCCTTTCCAAGTGACCTGGCTGTGCGCAGTTATAACAAATGATCTAAACTCGACCTTGACCCATGCCTCCTCCTCGTCCTCTTCCTCTGATTCCACCACAAGGGTTGAATTTTCCTCTTCCTGGAGCGTTAAACTATTTAGTATTTCCTTCCTGCTGTACTTTGCCTTGAATCCTATATGTATCTCTTGATCTTTCATGCAAAAGGTCATAAGCCCTATAATCTTTCTCATCGTGCCCCACAGATTTACAGAATGTGCAATAAAGGTTTATAGGTGTCTGGACATATTTTTGCATGTAATAGAATTCACCAAGGCGATGTCTATTTCTGCATACCTCGCACTAGGGTAGAGTAACCTGCTTCAAAGGGCTCGGAGCCCCAGAGGCCAAGTACTCATGAAATAAGGGACAATGCTCCTTATTGTGGCCTTCTAATTTGCATCCGATACACTAGATCTCGTCTCTTTTATCTTTTCCCTTGTCTTTCTTCATATCTTCGACTTGAAGAGATAAGCTAGTTAGTTGACTCAAAATTTGGCTCATACTTGAGTTGGATTCTCTCATAGGGGCTGAATCTAATTTCATGGTGATATCCAACACCTCAGCCTGCGAAGCAACCTTCTTTTGCATCAGAGGAAATATGATGTGTGGTAGGAGGGCAACAATGAACCATTCCTTGTTCTTCTCGTCTAGGATCTGAAAACTCAATAGACATGTTAAGGTATTAAACTTCTGATCAAACTCCCAAACATGTTCAGCTAATTTCCGCTTGATTTCTTTCAGCTCTGTAATGCACTGTGACTTTGACTTGGGTTTCTTGAATTTTTCACTCAAGGAAGTCTTGATCTCGTTCAACGGTTTAGGCTGTGCAACTCCGTTAACAAACTTCATGTACCAACTCAGTTCATAGTCTCTCAAGGTAGTACAAAACTAATCTCTCTTAACTACTTCGTCATTGAATTTCTTAATAATCTATACAGCCTCGCATAAGAACCAATGTTGATCAAGATCTTCAAATCCATCTCCTATAAAGATAGGTAGCCTCATTTCATATGCCATAGATCTTCCTAGGTTTCTTGAATAAGTATGTATTGAATTGTTGGTAACAATGCTATGAGTGCTCTGGTAACTTTGACTACTCTGGTTACTTAACACTGCTAAAACAATAGGAGGAGTAATAGTACTTACTTTGACAGTTAGTGCAGTTCTGGAAGTATCTAACTCTTCTCGAAAAGGTTCTTTAGTCTTCTCTTCCTCTACTCCAGCAGATCCTGACTGTTCCTCATTCAATATCTCTTCTTCTTCTCCAATGTATAATCCTTTGTCCTGTGCTAGTGGTTCGTGGCTCTACTCAAACAAGTTTACTAGAAGAACCTCTTCGAAGGTTCTCCCACTCCGCGTATGTCCCACCTCTATGTCGTTGTCGTTGTCTGATTTTTTAAACATTACCTCTTCAACCAATTACTGTATCTTCAAGATGTTCTTCTCATGCAATAGCATCTTGATCTTCAACTTCAAAAAGTGTAAAAATTTTCCTCTAGGTCCTTTAAATAAATACCTCTCTACTTGACTATATGACTCTACTCTATCAATAGAAAAATCATTAATGTACGCTCCAATAATGATATCAAACTAATGGTCTATTTCTCTTGACACGATGTTATCAACTCTCTTGACCTTCGTGATCAACGCTGACGTCCAAACCACAGGTGGTCTAAATTTGATCTCAAACTGGGTATCTGCTAATCTCGCTAACCACTCATATAGTTCCTTATGAATTCCTCCAAAGAAAATATCGTGTATATCAATAAAGATATACCTTCCCAACCAATCCTCTGTGCTTAGATTAGGGTTCTTATTCTGAGATTCGACAAAGTCTTTTTCTTGATCTTCTATCCACTTCTGAATCTATTTCTTCGATGGAAACCATCTTGACATTCCCTCAAGAGGATCTCGGTCCTAGAAATGGAACCATTTGTTGGCATAGGGGCAGACCCAGGTTTCAACTCTAACAATGCACCAACAAGCCCTAACAACTGGCCCTTTCGGCGACACCTACGAAGCAGATGCAGTCTCACCCGAAGTAGAAATAGGGGGGTTGCAGGACACAAGTGTCTACAACCATAGGAAATGCAGGTGGACTCAAAGGAATAACACACAGATATCTAGTTATTATTTATCTCCCTTAGGCCTACTGTGCGAGCTATATCTCATATATAACACAATATTGCAATACAAATATAACATAAATAAAAAGAACACTGCATCAATCACACTGAACAACAAGATATACGTGGTTCACCCTCTCCCTAGGGCTATGTCCACAAAACTGTGTTTCTTGATATATTATGTGAAAACATACAGTTTTATTTGTGCTCTTAGCTTGCATATATTTCTCTCTTTCTCTCCTCTCTATCTCCCCTCCTTGCGCACCCAAATGCAGGGTTGATCTTCACACCCACCTGAAGATATTACAATATAGACTGCTCTCACACCCAACACTTCTCTCTCTCTCAATACACAACAATATCAGCAACAATGATCATCCACAATAACGACAACAACAACAACACCAACAACCCATCCAAGGTCCTCTATAACTTTATTTATACATTACAATGAACAACGTCTAGGTGTCAAAACCCTAGATCCAAAACCCTAGGTGTCTAAAACCCTAGGTCAACTTGACCCATACTTCCCAGGCTTCACCAAACTGTCTTTCCTTCTTTCCTGCGAGGTGCTCCAAAGCATCCGTTGGTGGATTTTTCCACTTTCTTAATTGTCCATGATCTATCTTCCTTTCTTATCTATCATCCTCAATCTTCTTGTTCAATGGATAGCTTTCCCTTACTTCGCTCCTTCTTTTCTACTTCTTTGACCACTTCGACCCAATATCAGTCAATGTGCCTTCCGCGCAGTTCGTATTTCATCTTTTCTCTTCCTTTTTCTTCGATTTCTTCCTTAATCCATAACCAAGGGCCAACATGCCCCCAACACTCACTTGTGACTCATCCCCTCTTGGGCTACGTCCACAAAGATATGGCTCTTGGCTATTTTATTATGGTAGTTCCACATCTATTGTGTCGCGCGATTTACAATCCTCCACAGTCGGGTAAGATCTATATGAGGCAGACTAGATCGCACCAGGATCCCCAGCCTACAATATAAACCTCAATATCTACCTTCCTATGTCCTTTCTAGCTCAACAACTTCCAAAAATAGATCATATAGAAAAAACCCTTACATATCGCATCAACTCATGCATAACTACTATAACAACAATAATGCGAACAATACAAAAATCCTGAACCCTATATAATACCTCGGTATCTATATTTATACATTTCTGGCTCTTCAGCCACTACAATACCTTACCTAAATCCATAAACCTATCATTGTTAGGTCTTCCTCCCATGCGTGCATGTTGTTCTTCCTTCCATTTGTTGCCTTCCTTGCATACGCATGTGTTGTGCTTCCTTCCAGCTTTCGCTTTCCTCATGCATGCTTTATTTCCCTAAAAATGCCTTTCTTTTTTGCTTTGGCCTTTGGCCTTCCTCCAATAGGCCAACAACACTGACATGTGGCTCGTCCCGAGCCACCTAACCTTTGTGTGCTTCCTTGATCTCCTTGGCGATCGCTTGAAATGTTTCCTTCAGCTTTGCTACCCGTGTCTGCACCTGCACAATCTTCTCCTTGAGTGTGTCCACTATCTGGACTACAATTTCATCACTGATCAATTCCACACACTCTGCCTGGGTCTGTGCTATATGTTCCTTGGCTTCCTCTACTTGTGATAGCACTTCTGCTACCCATTTTTGCAATGATTCCATTTGAGCCTGCCGCTCCTGTTTTGGGTTTGCACAGTAATTAGCTCTGCCTGCAATCTCTTCATGTCTTGTGTCCCTTTGACACGTTCTATGATTGGTATTGTCTTCTGCTTCTACTTGAGCTCTTGGATCGTTGCATTGATCCTTTCTTCTTCCTTGTCCCACTATTGGACCTGCTGATCCTCCTGTAAGCTACTCCAAATCTACGTTGCTTTATCAAACAAGTCAATTGTTGTGCTCACCTGCTACTCTATCTCCTATAGCTATGTTGTTGCTTCCTGCTTCCTTTGATCCTTCACTATTGTTGGAGTGGTTGGTGTGATTTGTTCTCGGATATTCTCTATTTCCTTATGATATTGATCAATTTCCCGTGCAATCCGATCAATATTTTATGCTGCTGTGATTTCCTCTCTCTGTGCAGCCTGTGGCATCTTCTCGCAAGTTCCTTCCACTTTCTGCTCCAATCATTTTATATGCTCCCTTTCCTCCTGGGTCTCAGATTTAGCCTTATTATAGACTATTTCTAATGCATCCCATATCTTTCTTGCCTATTTCAATTCGATTAAGTCCTTGCGTGCTCAAGAATGTACCTCATGGTTCATGCTAACCTGCAACGTATGTACTGCCTCTATTGGTATCCTCGTCAACACTAGTTGGATTTAGCTTAAGTCCTTCAAGGGTGTCTAGCCCACAATTTCTTCCATGCACAACATACTAGGGGTGATGTGGAATGTTACATGTGGTTGCAGTATTTTTTGGACTAAATCTTATTCTTCTTCTTGCACTCTTTCCTCTATATACGGTGGTGATGGTTCGGTCTCCCTGCTTCTGGTTGTCTACCCTTCCCCGATCTGCTTGAGGAAACACCACATGTCTTCCAGTTCCTCCTGAATCCTATCCCTGTGGTGTGCCGCATGGTCAAAGTGCTTAGCTAGAAAATCTTGGAAAATTTGGACTATGATTTCTCCATCGTCATCCATGATCGTATACTCTGGTGGTGTTCTTTGTGCCTTTGATTTCTTGCACACTCCTCTTGGCTGCGTGGTTGTCCTCTTATTCCCCCCAGTTCCCATGGGTTGGGATTTGTTGTGGTCTCTTGCACGAGGTCGGCCTATTTCTGTTGCTCCTTGGCTGGCTGCGTCTTATCCTTCTTCCCGTTCTGGGTCCCTGTCTTCGTTGGCCCTTCTTCTGTCTTTGCTGTCTTGCCCTGGCCCGTTCTTCGTCTCTTGGGCACTTGGATTTGTTTTGGCTAGGTTTCTTCCTACCCTATTGTTGGGTTATGAAAAGGTACAAATATTTACCTCATTCTCATAATTTATGATATAATCTCGATTGACTTTTCTGTTACTTAGGAATAAAATAGAATAGAAAATGATTAAAATGTCTTCCAGAAATATTATTGAGTTGCATTTTATAAATTCTAAAATATGGTTGGGATTGTTTGATTTTGTTACAGGAATGGGTAAATATTGCTAAACCCATGATAGCTAAAGAGATTTTGGAGATACTTAAGATATTGGAGGTTAAAGATATTAGGCGCAGAGAAGTTTCAAGAGAGATTGGTTCTCTATTTTGTAAACTTCATAAATAGTAATAGCGATCTCGAGGATCTCTCGATCCTCAGGATAGATTAATTTTCCTATATTTTGTAATATATAAAGGGTAGTGGATCCTGGAAAGGATCATCTAAGAATTTTATCCAAGCATTTAGAATTCAAAATTGCTCTGCACAAACATCTTTTTTAAATGTTGGATCAGTTATGCAATTAATAAAGGCTTTGAGCGTTTTCATCATTTTCGCATACTAAGTTTATAGCAGAAGTACTTCTGAGGACCAAGGGCCCAGTCTGAAGCAGTTACTATCTCAATCTATAATTGTACCAGTTTGATTTTTTTTTTATGGTTTAAATCTCCTTTGTGGTGATTAAGATAAATGTGTGAGTGTGTTAATACTTTCATGTTGTTTGCTTGCAAAATATAGATGCTTCATTGTGAATTTTATCGATTGTTGTTCCAGATTCCATTTTTTTGTATTTTACTGCTTGACAATTACTCTCATTTTCACACACGTTGTTCCTTTTCACTTGAATTAACATTTGCTGTCCCTTTTTCTTAGTTTATTATTTGCTATTACTTTTCGCTTAAATTAGCATTTGTTATCCCTTTCGCTTAGTTTAGTATTTGTTGTTCCTTTATGTTAAATTAGCATTTTTTTGTTCCTTTCATTCACTGTTCTTTTCTCAATTTATAGTACTCAGTTATTTCGTTCCAACAGATTAGATAGTCGTCAATAGATCAGTGTATTAAGATTTTCCATAGATTCAATTCATGTTTCTTAATTAGATCAATTCAACAATTCAATTCATGCTTTTAAGTACGTTATAGATTAGATTTCAATCCTGTTCAGTAAAATCTTAGTTTCATATGTTTAATGAATGTGTGAGCAACTTGATTGTAGATAAACTCAAATTTTCTTTAACTACGCGATTTTATCCTCTACGAGCTATCTGCATAAACTTTGTTGATATTCTTGAAATAAAAGACGAATCCTCAGGTTGATAAATTAATGTTAAACCAAGGTTGTTTTTAGGACATCTTTAGAGACAAACATTTTGGCACCGTTTCCTAGGAGAGTGTCAAATGTAGCATAGGTTATGTCTCTGGAGGATGAGGTATTGAAGACGGAAGGTAAGAACCTACGAAGGAAATAATTAATTTGATTATGCCAACACCTAGCCGCAACATATATATAGAGATTGTATAGGTGTTTAGAATTTTCTTTGTGTAAAGTGTGTATGACTAAAAAGAAAGATTCTAAAAAACCAAAACCCCCACCAAAAAGTACCAAAGCCCAGGGCTTGGTGCTCCTTGGGAGAAACACTTTCATAGAGGACATCATTTGAAAAGATGAATATCAAGCTTCGGTTGGACCCAGGAGAGGCTCAACTAGAATCCCTTAGGAAGAAGTTTGACCAACTATAGCCCATGCTGAGGTTCACAACAAAACTAGAGGGATTGAGCAAAGTTTTCAAAGTACAGTTCTTCCACCTCTCATCCCTTTAGAAGAGGAAAATTCTTGTAATCTAGAGGAAGGAAAACGGGAAACCAATGGGGTTTCTAAGGCAAACCCATCACCAACACCTGATCCTAAATCTCCTGTGAAAGGAGAAGGCATACGTGAAATCCCAGATAGAGGTAGCGTAATCAAATCCCCTAGGGAGTCGAGTAATCAATCAAAAGAACACGCAGGCCAATAAATTCTTGAATATTATTTGCATATCTTCGACCAAATGGTGCAACAAAATCAACAACGACCCCAAAAATCCACTTTGGAATATCCGATAGTTGATCCAGTTGCCAATGCCCCTATGAAAGAAATTCCCTTGCAGAATCTCTTAACCTTTCATGGATTGATTTCAGAAGACCTGGATGCATTCTTATTCGAATTTGATGTCCTATGTAGGGGTTATGATTACACCTTTCAACCCCAAAAACTATATTTGTTCCCTTCGACTTTGAAAGGGGCAACTTTGCGTTGGTTTATGGGACTAAGAGGCAGAACTATAAACTCATGGGATCAGATGAAACATGCCTTCTTGACAAAATATCAAGATTGTTGTAGAACCAGGGATCTAAAAGATGAAATATTTCAAATGACTGCAAAAGAAAATGAGACGTTAGAAGAGTATGTTGAAAGGTTCCAATACAATCCACAAAGATCCCCTTATGCTACATTACCAAGTGAAGTGATCAAAGCCACTTTGATAAAGGGAATGGAAGATGAATGGCTATAAACATTGAATTTAATGGGGAAGGGTGATATCTATCAAGAAACTTATGATAACATCATTAAGTTGTGCATTAGATTCTCACGTAGAAGTACACAGACCAGGTCAGGGACGCAGACTCCCCTCACCAAAAATAGTAATATTACTAGCGCAGGAGTCACCCAAGCAGAAGTTGGTAATCTCTTAGAAAATTTCAAAAATGATATTTTGAGTACTCTTACTACATAATTGGATGTATTGCAAGCCAAACAGAAGAAAGCAGAAGCATAATAGACTTTAACCATATTTTTCCACAGATGTAGAAAAAAACATGGTCCAAGGGAATGTCTGCTGGATGTGGTTCAGGTGTGTGCTATATGTGCTAAAGACCACGCAACAGATCAATGCCCATCACTCTTAGGATTAAAAGATGTCTTCAGAGAAGCAAAAGAGGAAACAAAACCATTATATTTGATGGCTCAACGTCGCCAATGGCAGGCCCGACCTCTAGGTACACTACATGATCCTTCTTCTTTCTTTTCTAGGTAGTATAATCAACAGATAAATTCCGAAAACACATGGCAGGGTCAACCATTTTCTAACCCAACCTGGCAGTCCCAACAATATTTAGCTGCAAATCCCACTTGGCCAAACCAACCAGCTACAAACCCCATTTGGCAGAATCAACCAACTACAAATTCCACCTGGCCTAATTCACAATACCCTACCTCATCCTGGAAAAACTCAAACAACAACCCCTAGCCTTCATATTCGTCCAACACAACTGCCCAAAACCCAAATTGGAACTAGAATTGGCAGCGCCCCATGGGAATGACCAATCAACCCATAGGGATGGCCCCTCAAACCCAACCCACTTTGCAAGCTCCACTCCAACTACCCCAAAACCCTCAATTGTAATTACGCCCTCAATTACCAGCCCAACCTCACCCAAATCCTAATAATAGACCAGCCTAGCTCATCGAGATTATGGAGAATGTGGAAGGGGAAATAAAGTCGGTAGGGTGCAACGAACTCTGGTTGAGGTCAGGACGCATAATATCTCTTGAATAAAGCAACATCTCCCAAGAGTAGGAGAATTAAAATAACATACAACCAACATTAACACCTTCGACTGTGGTTATAACAAAAGAAATAGAGCAGGGAGGAAACACAGTTGAACCATAGGATCCTTATAAATATGTAACTCTTCCTCCCCCATTCCCCGAAAGGTTGATGATAGCAAAACCTGTTGTGTATCCTAACTTCGACATTGTAGGGGAACTCAAGAATTTATATGTTAAAATTCCACTCCTGCAGGCTCTGCAAGACATACTGATTTATGCAAAGACAATCAAGGAATTATGTGGGAGGAAGCCTATTAGGAAAGTCAAAAATTCATCATCAACTGTTCATGTGGAAGGATCCTTGTGTGATCTCATTTTAGGGAGACAAGAACCAGTCAAATATGCAGACCCAGGGAACCCCATAGTAACCTTTCAGATCCAGGGTTGTTCTTTTCCAAATACTCTAGTAGATTTGGGGTTAGCCATCAAAATCCTGACCATGGAAACCTGCAACACCTTGGGTTTTGACTCCTTCAAACCTACCCCAATTATGTTACAATTGGCAGATCGATCAGTGGTTAAAACGGTCGACACATTACACGATATAGCAATTTTAGTTGATTCTTGGGAATATCCAACATATTTCCTCATCATCAAACCAAGAAGTGGGCACGAAGGGCATCCATTAATACTGGGAAGACCATGGATCACAATAGCAGATGCGTACATAGGATTTCATATGGGTAATATGACAATTTCTAGAGGAGTTGTTACAAATAACCTCATCCTATATCCTCCAGCCAAGCCAAGCCTGACTATCATACATCCATAACTGCCACCACCAAGATATCCAAAAAAGGATCTATGATCCCCTCT
>JASDQU010105258.1:22745-74573 GCA_032191745.1 Picea mariana
TGACTCCTTCAAACCTACCCCAATTATGTTACAATTGGCAGATCGATCAGTGGTTAAAACGGTCGACACATTACACGATATAGCAATTTTAGTTGATTCTTGGGAATATCCAACATATTTCCTCATCATCAAACCAAGAAGTGGGCACGAAGGGCATCCATTAATACTGGGAAGAACATGGATCACAATAGCAGATGCGTACATAGGATTTCATATGGGTAATATGACAATTTCTAGAGGAGTTGTTACAAATAACCTCATCCTATATCCTCCAGCCAAGCCAAGCCTGACTATCATACATCCATAACTGCCACCACCAAGATATCCARAAAAGGATCTATGATCCCCTCTCATGCTAGAAGAAGCTCTCAGACTCAAGAACCATTTAGAGGATGACATGATCAGTGGTTTCATCAAAAACCCAACCATTGTAAGTAACCCAACGTGCCAAATGCTCAAAGTTATTCTAGATTGTGAAGCACAGGGAGACTTGTTGGAAGATTTGATGGAACAACAAATCCCAACTACCACTGTTCATAAAATAAAATCAGTTGAGATTTCACTAGGGAATTCTCTGAATGTCAACGCCAATTTAGATGAGCAAAAACAACAAAAACTGATTCAAATCCTTTCTAAATATCAACAAGCTTTTGCTTGGGAGTATTCTGACATGAAAGGTATTGATCCACAACTCTACACATACCATATTTATATTGAGAACGATGCTTGACCTATCTGACATCCCCAAATAATATTAAATCCCCACCTCAAGGAAATTGTCAAATAAGAATTACAGAAGTTGTTGGATGTAGATTTTATATATCCTATCTTGGATAGTCGGTGGGTTTCCCCACTAGTGATTGTTCCCAAGAAGAATGGGAAATGGTGAATTTGTGTTGACTACAGAGAACTCAACAAAGCCACCCAGAAAGACCACTTCTCCCTACCTTTCATTGATCAGGTCTTGTATACCTTAGCAGGAAATAAATTCTTCTCTTTCCTAGATGGTTTTAGTGGCTATAATCAGATCCAGATTGCCCGGAAAGATCAAGATAAAACTACATTTACGTGCCCCTGGGGTACCTTTGCATACAGAGTATTTCCCTTTAGATTATGTAATGCTCCAACTACATTTCAGAGGGCCATTCTAAGCATATTTTCTAATCTTATTAGTGAAGGTCTTGAAGTTTACATGGATGATTTCACTCCTTATGGTGATGACTTTGATCAAGCTCTAGACTATCTAGAGAAGGTACTTGAACGGTGCATTGCTACTAGGTTATGTTTAAGTCATGAAAAATGTCATATGATGATGACTGAAGGTGTGGTACTAGGGCATTATATTTCTACAGATAGAATCAAGGTATACCCAACAAAAATAGAGGTAATCCTTAATCTACCTACACCACATACACAAACTGAGGTACATAGTTTCCTTCGTGCTTCAGGATACTATCGCAGATTAATGGAAAATTTTGCAGGAACTGCTACACCTTTACATGATTTGACTAGTAATGCTGAATTTAAGTGGACTGACAAGTGTGATGTGGCATTCGGAGGACTCAAAAGGCTGATTTCGATAGCACCGGTGCTGAGAGGACCAAACTAGAAAATACCATTTCACATCTCCACAGATGCATTGGATATCTCCATAAGCACTGTCCTTGGACAGGAAGAAGACAATAAAACCTATGCTATTTATTTTATCAGTAAGAATCTCACTCCCACTGAATCTAATTATACAATAACAGATTTTTTTTTTTAGCTATTATACATGCCATCAATAAATTTCATCATTATATAACAGGATATCCAGTTATTTTGTATATTGATCATTCTGCCATTAAATATCCAGCTAATAAACCTATTAATAATGGATGGGTCACTCAGTGGTTATTGTTATTGTAGGAATTTGACATCACCATCAAAGACTGACCTGGGAGAGAAAATCTTGTTACAGAATTCCTATCCCGCATACCCAAAACAGATGATTCCTTGAAGGTTGAATACTAATTTCTAGACGAGCATCTGTTCGCTTTCACTACTAAGCCACCTTGGTAGACTAATGTGGCAAATTATCTGGTAGCCGGGAAACTACCAACACATATGTCATCAAGAGAAAGAAAATTGATTGTCTAGCATAGGGTATGATTCACTTGGATCAATGGATATCTTTTCCACATAGGGGCTGATCTTTAGGTCCACAGATGTGTCCGAGATGACGAAATATAAGACATGCTGAAGGAAGGACATGGCGAGCCATGTTGTGAGCATTTTGCAGATTGCAAGACTGGACATAAGATTTTACACATGGGATATTATTGGCCCTCAATATTCAGAGATGTGAAGAAACATGGGCTATTATTGGCCCTCAATAAGATTTTACACATGGGCTATTTTGCACTCAATGAAGTCTTGATCTCATTCAACGGCTCAGGCTGTGCAACTTCATTAACAAACTTCATGTACCAGCTTAGTTCATGGTCTCTCAATGTAGTACTAAACTAATCTCTCTTAACTACTTCATCATTGAATTTCTTAATACTCCATACAACATCACATAAGAACCAGTGCTGATCAGGATCTTCAGATCCATCTCCTCTAAAGATAGGTAGATTCATTTCATATGCCATATATATTCCTAGGTTTCTTGAATGAGTATGTATTGAATTGCTGGTAACAGTGCCATGATTTCTCTGGTAACTTTGACTACTCTGGTTACTTAATGCTGCTAAAAAAACATGAGGAGTAATAGTACTTACTTTGACAGTTAGTGAAATTCCTGAAGTATCTGAATCTTCTCGGAAATGTTCTTCAATTTTCTCCTCCTCTTCTCCAGTGGATCCTGATTGTTCCTCATTCAATAGCTCTTCTTCTTCTCCACTGTAGAATCCTTTGTCCTGTGCTAGTGGTTCGTGGCTATGCTCAAACATGTTTACTAGAGGAACCTCTCTGAAGGTTCTCCCACTGCGCATATGTCCCACCTCTATGTCGTTGTCACTGTCTGAGTTTTTGAACATTACCTCTTCAACCAATTACTGTATCTTCAGGATGTTCTTATCATGTAATAGCATCTTGATCTTTAACTTCAAAAAGTGTAAAAATTTTCCTCTAGGTCCTTTAAAGAAATACCTCTCTGCTTGACTATATGACTCTACTCTGTCAATAGAAAAATCGTTAATGTATCCTCCAATAATGTTATCAAACTAATGGTCTATTTCTCTTGACATGACATTATCAACTCTCTTGACCTTCATGATCGATGCTGACGTCCAAACCACAGGTGGTGTAAATCTGATCTCAAACTGGGTATCTGCTAATCTTGCTAACCACTCGTATAATTCCTTATGAATTCCTCCAAAGAAAATATCATGTATATCAGTAAAGATATACCTTCCCAACCAATCCTCTGTGTTTAGATTAGGGTTCTTATTCTAAGCTTCGGTGAAGTTTTTTTCTTGTTTTTCTATCCACTTTTGAATCTCTGCCTTTGATGGAAACCACCTTGACATTCCCTCAAGTGGATCTCGGTCTCGGAAATGGAACAATTTGTTGGCATAGGGGTAGACCTAGGGTTCAACTCTAACAACACACCAACAAGCCCTAACAACTGGCCCTTTCGGCAACACCTATGAAGTAGATGTAGTCTCACCTGAAGTAGCAATAGGGGGGTTGCAGGACACAAGTGTCTACAACCAGAGGAAATGCAAGTGGAATCAAAGGAACAACACACAAAGATATAGTTATTCTTTATCTCCCTTAGGCCTACTGTGCGAGCTATATCTCATATATAATAGAATAATGCAATAACAGAATAACATAAAGCAAAAGAACACTGCATCAATCACACTGAACAACAAGATATACGTGGTTCACCCTCTCCCTAGGGCTACGTCCACAAAACTGTGTTTCTTGATATATTATGTGAAAACATATAGCTCTATTTGTGCTCTTAGCTTGCATATCTCTCTCTCTTTCTGTCCTCTCTATCTCCCCTCCCTACGCACCCAACTGCAGGTTTGATCTTTGCACCCAGCTGAAGATATTACAATATAGACTGCTCTCACACCCAACACTTCTCTGTCTCTCTCAATACGCAATAGTATCAACAACAATGATCATCCACAATAACGACAACAACAACAACACAAACAACCCATCCAAAGTCCTCTAGACCTTTATTTATACATTAAAATGAACAACGTCTAGGTGTCAAAACCCTAGATCCAAAACCCTAGGTGTCTAAAACCCTAGGTCGACTTGACCCATACTTCCCGGGCTTCACCAACCAGTCTTTCCTTCTTTCCTGCGAGGTTCTCCAAAGCGTCCGTTGGTGGCTTTTTCCACTTTCTTAATTGGCCACGATCTATCTTCCTTTCTAATCTGTCATCCTCAATCTTATTGTTCAATGGATAGCTTTCCCTTACTTCGCTCCTTCTTTTCTACTTCTTTGACCACTTCAACCCAATATCAGTCAATGTGCCTTTTGCGTAGTTTGTATTTCATCTCTTCTCTTCCTTTTTCTTCACTTTCTTCCTTAATCCATAACCAAGGGCCAACATGCCACCAACACTCACTTGTGACTCGTCCCCTCCTGGGCTACGTCCGCAAAGATATGGATCTTGGCTCTTTGATTATGGTAGTTCCGCATCTACTGTGCCATGTGCTTTACAATTCTCCATAGTCAGGTAAGATCTATATGAGGAGGAATAGATCACACCAGGCTCCCCAGCCTATGATATAACCCTCAATATCTACCTTCCTACGTCCTTTCTAGTTCAACAACTTCCAAAAATAGATCATATAGAAAAAACCCTTACATATTGCATCAACTCATGCATAACTATTATAACAACAACAATGCGAACAATACAAAAATCCCGAACCCTATATAATACCTTGGTATCTATATTTATACATTTCTAGCTCTTCAGCCATTACAATACCTTACCTAAAATCCTAAGCCTACCGTTGTTAGGTCTTCCTCCCATGCGTGCATGTCGTTCTTCCTTCCAGTTGTTGCCTTCCTTGCATGTGCACGTGTTGTGCTTCCTTCCAGCTGTCGCTTTCCTCATGCATGCTTTCTTTCCCCAAAAGTGCCTTGCTTTTTCGCTTTGGCCTTCCTCCAATAGGCCCCTAACATTGGCATGTGGCTCCTCTTGAGCCACCTAACCTTTTTGTGCTCCCTTGATCTCCTTGGTGATCGCCTAGAATGTTTCCTTTAGCTCTGCGGCCTATGTCTGCGCCTGCACAATCTTCTCCTTGAGTGTGTCCACTATCTGGAATACAATTTCATCACTGATCAATTCCACACACTCTACCTGGGTCTGTGCTATACGTTCCTTGGCTTCCTCTGCTTTTTCCAGCACTTCTGCTACCCATTTTTGCAATGATTCCATTTGAGCCTGCCGCTGTTGTTTTTGGGTTTGCACAGTAATTAGCTTTGCCTGCAATCTCTTCCTGTCCTTTGTCCCTGTTGTTGGGGAAAAACACCCTATGGACTAGCAAATAGAGTTCAAACTTTGCATGCAGATATGACCAAATAGAAATTACTTTCTACCTTCATCCCTAGATTTAAATCCCCTTTTCTTAGTAAATGCATGGAAAGATCAACCTACCTCGTTACCGGCGTTTGATGTCTATCCTCCGTTGTGCTTGATTACTTGTTCGCAATACTCCTTCCAAATATGACTTGCATTCAAGACGAGAAACAACTATGCATGCATACTACTTATATACTCACGGGCTAGAAATCAAACATAAACTAATCAAACCATAGAAAGTTCATGAATTGGGACAGGAAAAGCATTCTCTTTATTACTTAAAATGAGTCAACTTACAAAAGTTGAGACCGACCACCGCTCCCTGAACCTGATCCTGGGCTCCTCTTCTTTTGTCCTACCACTGCTTTGCTTTAAATCCTCTTTGGCATTAGGAAAGGCTAAAGGGTTGGGACAATGGAATATGTAAATGGGCAGAGTTTCTTTGCTATATTATTCCTCCTTCCAAATGGTACCCCTACCCGTTCTTTTATAGGATAGAAGGAGCTAGGTATTTGGACGAACCCTCGGCCATGCATGGCCGAGAGTTTCAGTTAACTCACCCATAGCTTTTTATTCCATCAACAACTTTCCTTTTCTCATGCTTTTATCGGTCCACACGGGCTGTTTTGGGTCAGCCAGTGTGTACACGCGTGCAGTAATGGGTTAGGGCGCATGGGCCTTTACACAAGAGTATTTTCAAAGAATTGTTCATCAGTGTTTTTGGCAAGGAAAGGATATGAGTTGGCCTGATGCCAAGTAAGCATGTGTGGTGAAATTTAATGTTATAACAGATGCCCCCTAATGTGTGAGGTCAGAAGAGCATCTGATGGTCGAAATACATTACCATTCTTTACTGATGTGACGAACGATTGAGCCCAAGGATCAGGAACCGGAAGCTGCCATATGAAAAATAAAAAATGTCTCACCGAGGTGGGCATACCCATGCTCGAGATAAAAATAGAACCATGTCTACCAATCAAATACATTGTAGATCCATGTCAAATAACTATAAAGAGTAGCCGCGAACAATACACAACAGAGCTACATCTTGAAATCAGAAAGATGTACATATAGAGTATCCATCTTCCAGAAGCTGATTCGGCCTGATGGCTGGAGATGAGATCTTTAGAGCTCAAGAAACAACTTCAAAATCTTCCAAAATTTGGGTAGGAGTGTAACATGAGTGTATGAATGCACTACCCAGAGGTCTTCGACGGCTCGTCGGTCATGGACTTGATAATCTTGATGATCAGACTGAAGGATTCAGTGATTTCAAACAAGGACTTGATTGGACGTTCAAGATGGCTGGGTATGTGGACAAAAGACACATTGCAGAGGGGTCGACCTAGGCTTAGTGAAAAACTTCCCTTGGACAATAGCATGACAAGTGACGAGACTCAGGCAACATGAATGTTAATCATAAGTCTACAAAGCAGGAGGCAACACAAACTCTCCATATGTTTGGAAGAATAACCAAACGGTGGAGGACACAACTCTATATAGTGATAAAAGCTTCCTAAGGTCATACTACATCCCATGGTATGATGAACAAACAGACATATGTGCTTTATCCAAGGGTGACTCATTATGCTGCCAATAAAGAAAATACTTTTCCCTTCCTCTTTTTGGGGTATATTTGATTTTTTTGNAATATTACGTTACAATGGAGGAACGAGTATTGCAAACATACAATTTCAAGGCACAAGAACAAGACTGATGTTCTAGGAAAATGATACTCGGGAAAAATCCTCCGGCGTCCAAAGGTGTTATGACGCAGAAGAAAACTGTCACAAGGCTGGTGTATAAGGTATGCAAATGCAGTTAATAAAACACTCAATGGTAATGTGCTTCAATGTAAGTTTAACGAGCCCAGAGAAGGTAAGCTCGGTGGTTTTTCATATTTAGAGAGTCTGAAAAAACATACAAGGAGACTCCATTGGGGTACCTTTTTCGAAGATAGTCTAGTCGGTTTGAAAAAGGGGTAAACTAGCACTGATTAGATGTCGATTCAAAACCATTTTAACGAGTGTGACAAGGACAAGATCACTCAGCCATTTTTTCACTTTTAAGGAGTCTGAAAAAAACTTAACTATGGACTTCGTCAAGAATGTTCTTCTCGACCAATTTTAACGAGTGTGAAAGAATAAGGTCACTCGACAATCTTTTCAATTTTTGGGAGTCTAAAAAGAGCTTAACTATGGACTCCGTGGGGGTTCCTTCTTCGTAAGTTTAGTCCCTCAGGCCCGAAAAAGGGATAAAATTATACCTGAGAGTACTCTTCTAAGGAACAGAAGTTTCATAGAGTATACCTTTGTTCGTACAGTCGACCGTCCGGACCGAAAAAGGGGTAAACTACCATCGAACAGACGTGACTTCAAATTTCAGTTTAACGAGCGTGACATGCCACAAGATCGCTCAGAAACCTTTTCATGTTTAGAGGGTCTGGAAAGGGCTTAAAAGAAGACCCGTTTAAGGAATGTTCTTCTGGACCAATTTAACGAGTGTGAAGGAACAAGGTCACTCGACAATCTTTTCATCTTTCAGGAGTCTACAAAGGGCTTAAATAAGACTCCATAATGGTTACTTTTCTCAGTTAATCCGGACGAGATCGAAAAGCATAAATGCAGTCTTGCCGGATGTTGCTTTTGGATCTCAAAGCGAGCTTGAAAAATAACAAAGGTAGCTCATGATCGACACTTTGTGGGTCAATGTCGGGTATCTCCTCATAAGACCAAGCAAAAATGTCATGGAATTCTTTAAAAGGATCTGTATAGAGTTGAATCTCTCTGGGGGAGTAGTCAGCTTCGACGAAAACATTCTCCATGACGCTAGTGTTTCGGGAGATATTGATTGGTATAGTTTCAATGATAGTTTCCATATTTCCCTCAGCATAAATTTCATGTGTAGCTAAGAGATTAATAGGACATGACCAATCTCCTATCATAGTCACGGTGAATTCTCCTGCTTCGATTTGGCTTAACTCTAGGAGAAAATATGATCTATGATGAAGATCTTCCCAAGGTTTGTCTAGACTAGTCATTGCTTCGATTACTACTTCATCAAAAGGAGAGACTAAGTCTAACGAATTGACACTAGCGAGAGAACTCTGAGCCCAAATAGGCTCTAGAAGTGGATATAACTCTTGTGTGGGAGTCGGATCAATGTTAGCTGAAGCTTGCTGAACTAAAGAGTACGCTACTTCAACGATAGACAAGGGCATGGACATGCCTGGGTGCCCTGTCTCATCCATCATGGCTGATGGGGAAGGAAGAATCCATGGATCCTCGAAGTAAGTCATGCAGAATGACAAAACTTGAAAAATCTCAACCTTATGGTGATTAGATATAAATTTGATATCACTGTGAGGAGGTGGGTAATCAAAAGTACCCATCAAAAATGGGCACAAAACAACTCCTATGTTGACGACACCTAGTTGAGGATTATCGATCAGCGGGACTGTGGATGCCCCCAAAGCTGGGTCAGGTCTGGAGAAAGACAATTGATCGATGGTCACTATCTGACCCTCGTGTGGAAACAAAAGGACCCAGAAAACTGTAGCAACCACAACTTGCATAGCATAAGTCCAACTCCATCCTAACAAGAGGTTATAGTCGAGGGGAGCATCGAATACCTATACCTCGACACACACGGTCTTCCCTCCTAACTACACAGGGAAAGAAGGAATGATGCCATGTGGTTGGAACAAATGACCATCAAAAGCAGTGACGAGAGTAGGTGATGGAGACAAAACGGGTTGGCCAATGGCCTTCTAACATGCCAACGACATAACGCATGTCGAGGCACCCTCATCGACCACTGTGCGAAAGATATTCCATGTAAAAATTTTCGTGGGGTAAGCCACTACTATCTGAAACGCTACGTGGTAAGGAAGACGAGGTTTTAAGTTGGTTGTATCTAACATGATGGTACCCAGATTACAAGTCTCATTAGAGCCCAAAGAAGTTAACAAGGCTTTTCTCTGAGAAGGACAAGTTTGAAGGACCTCCAAAGTAGACATTGCACAAGGGGTTTGTGATAAATCTTCCACCACAGTGTAGTTCTGGGCGGCCCTTACGTTCGGGTTATGAGAAGCCTTTTTAAATGCACCTTTTGGAATGCGTGTCATTATTTCTCCCAATGTCTTCTCAATCTGTAGAGGAAGAGATGGGAGGTCAACTTCTTTACCCTTCTCAGAAGCGCTTGGTTTACTATAATGGTGCGCTCTAGTCGATGTGAAAGCATCACCCCTAACCATATATATGTTCGCAGATGAGGGGTTGTTTGGAGGCAGGCAGTTTTCTTGGCTGCCCCTTTCCGTACTTGTAGAGGCTTGAGTTAGATTTTTCCCATGCTGAAATGGGTTCGTCAAAACTGCCTGTTGTTACTGTGTAACAAATTTTTGGGCTTCTACAAGTCGAGGACATAGATGGGTCGGGTGGTCTTCTGCGCACAAGTTGTATGGATACCTCACCTTCCATTTTTTAGTGTTGTCCCTGCTAGCATTATCGTTGGGTTTTTTATCCCCCTTACCCTTCTTTCGTTGTTTTTTCTTCCCTTCAGGCTGCTGGGTGGCCTTTGGGTTAGTCGACTGCACTGTGTGTACTTTTGACGTTTGGGTAGGGGGAGCAGCCAAAGCAGTAGTTTGGCTGGCTGCTGTGTGTTGTATGGATAACTGCTGTAACTGCTTTGTCAATTGCTCAACGGGCTTAGTTTGTGCTGAACCAATGATACCATTGACATGTGGTCCATCTCTCTGTCTAGTTTTATCCAATATTGAACGTGGCGCATCTGGAAAGATGTTATATAATAAACCAGACTGAGAATAGATGAGCTCAAACTATTGAGCCCTCATGNTTTGGGTAGGGGGAGCAGCCAAAGCAGTAGTTTGGCTGGCTGCTGTGTGTTGTATGGATAACTGCTGTAACTGCTTTGTCAATTGCTCAACGGGCTTAGTTTGTGCTGAACCAATGATACCATTGACATGTGGTCCAACTCTCTGTCTAGTTTTATCCAGTATTGAACGTGGCGCATCTGGAAAGATGTTATATAATAAACCAGACTGAGAATAGATGAGCTCAAACTATTGAGCCCTCATGATGGCGTCTTCTTCAAAGAAAACTTCGGATGTCACGACGTCTTTGGATAATTGCGGGACCAAAGACTTAAGGAACCACTAAAGCAGGAATGCTGGTGGGACTGGTACTTTGATTAAACTCTTCCGGCGTCTCCATTCTTGGATGTGATCAGAGATATGGTCCGCTATTTTCTGTTTGAAATTAGCGAGCAGCTCTGTGCCAGCATCGTATCTCATAGGTAACTGGAAATGGTTAAGGAAAGCCATCACCAATTCACCAAAAGAAGAGTATCTTGAGCCATCGAGCTCAATGTACCATTTCACGACACTCCCAATAAGAGTACGTTGAAACAATTGCAACTATACAGAGTCATCTTTCAATGAGTTATATGAGCATGAAAGATGGAAGGTAGTCACATGATCTCCTGGATCTTCATTAGGCTTGGATTCGAACTTTGGAATGTCCAAAGGCAACTTCGTCGGCATAGGAGGCCAACGCAGATCGTGAAAAATGGGGTCATTCAACAACCTCGTCAAATCTGGCAAGTGTAAAGTTGCCAGGAAAGGTAGTTTGGGTTGCTGCTGATAACCTGGGAAAAAGGGTCCTGGAGTTTGACTGGCACCAGGTTGCCAGGAAAAGTTTGGCTGCTGGCTCGGATTCTGGTAAAAACCATGGCCCTGGATAGCGTAAGGATTTTTCATATGTGGAGACATCATCGACTGATTTCCCAAGTAGGACATAGATTGTTGGGCATGCATTATGTTCGAAGGACTTTGGGAAGGATTACCCCATGTCGGTCCCATAGGGATAGGCATAGTAGTTTGTCCAAGGTTCCATTGATTGTGGAAAGAATTACCCCAGATTGGCATTCTGGAGGAGGGAATGGATCCTTGCCCTAAATTCCAAGGTCCTGCTAAGTTTTCCCCCTGTGCAGGAATAGTACCCTGCCCAGGAGTAGATTGTCCAAAAATGGGGTTGCCCCTAGTCGAGAAAGCGACTGACGAGAAGGTGTTGTTACCAAACGTTCCATTCCAAGAAAACGGTGTCGAACCTACCGGCATACTATGCGAAGGTGGTCCTTGACTCCTCACTCCAAATAAACTATTGTGTGTAGGTTGCCCGACGGATTGCTGATGCAGACCACTGAGTGAAGGGGACGAAGGAGGGATATGACCTCCTGCGTAAGGAAACACATTAAAAGGGATAGGAGTGCCCCCCATGTGACTTTGCAGAGGAGTTATAGAGCTCCCTGACCCCATACCCAAAGTCTGTAAAGTGGAGTAGGACAGTACAGGACTTGTACCCAAACTAGGCATACCGTATGAGAATGAAGGGCCTGTCACACTAGGTGTGAAAGGGGTTGTGGCCGCCACCAAAGACGGGTTCGGACCACTGTGCGAAGTAATTGTGGTCGAGACCATGGTGGCTCGGACCAATGACGATAGGTTAGGAGATGATGACTCTCCTGTGGTGACAACCGTGGTGGGAATTGAAGAATTCCCAGAAGGAGTAACAACATTTGTTTCCATTGCTGTTTGCGACACTGTCTAGCGCTTGTAAAATTGAATTGGTACAATGAAAGGTGCCGAGAGATCAGTGGTTAGGGTTTTAATCGAGCCAAGAGTGGTTGCTTCAAGGTCCAAAATGGTCGATTCCTCCAAGGGTTGTTTGGGCACAATGGTTTGTAACCCGGTCGCTTCAAAAGACCCTTGTTGGTCTAACTTCCGCCTTAATGGTGGCAAGGGTGGCTCCAGTGTAACCGGTGGCAGGCCAAGAAGCCTTCGTGACCGACAGAGCTTGGGATCCACCAATATGTGAGAATATCCAAGACACTCTAAGGTGGTATAAATTCTCAAAAGTAACACACACTAAGAAAAGTCCCTAGAAGATAAGACAAGCAAACACTAAATTAATTGGAAGAACAGTTACAATAGCCAACACTAGAGAAACTTACTGGTGCAAGTGCAAATCGAACACGGAAGCACCCTCCAGGTATACTCTACAAAGCATGGCCTGATGTCTATCCTAGGTACCGCAGTATACCCCCGCAGTCACCTGTGTATGTCCCTAACAAAGATTGGCAACTAGGTTGCCAGCACGCGAACAGTCACCATGAAGGTACAGTCAAAAGTCGGGTAGACCACAATGAGCAGGGTATCGAGCCCGAAACTTGTCAAGGGTATCGACAGAAAATGGTCTAGAAGACAACTGAGGATCTCGAATGGATTCAAGACCCACGAAGACCCGTGGCAAATGCAAATGATGAAATCCCAAAACAAGCCCTCTATATGTGTTCTCCACTACGATTGGTCCGGCTTTGGAGGGGTTATCTCCGCTACCTTTCCGCACGCGACCTCATGTTTATCCCCTGTGTTAGAGGGGGGTCCCGGATAATTTCCATGAAACTAGACTTAGACACTCCCTATCTCAGACTCCAATGTTTGATTTTAAATGGCCTTGAAGAGTTTCCTCTCCAACCTAATCCAAGGCCCTAGTCCTGAACTAGTTTGTGAACCCTACAAACATAAAAGTCTAGTATATTTTAAATTTAGCGTTACTTTTATGGCTTTGTCTTACGTCAAGGGGTATGAGGGTGAAACTATTGATGTGTAAAATACAAAAGCAAAAAATGAATAAAAAAGTTGGAAACAAAACTTTTACTGAATGCAAAATTTCAACAACTTTTCAAAAGAAAGATTTTTTTAACTTTTCTAAGATTTTGGACAACAAACTCAAAGGAATTTCACTCGACTACAAGCTACTTATGATGTAAGTGAACTGAAAAAACTTATGAAATAAAAGACTTTTCCATAGCTAATGATGCAGAAACACACTCTTCATCCAAAGAAGAAAATGAAAAGAGATTATTTTTCTTTTTATTTAAGTGCTAGTAAAGCAAGAAAGGGAAAATACCGATAAGCAAAAAACCAAGAAAAACAATTCTAGCTTAAAGTGCAAATCGCAAAGAATCAGATTAAAAAATCACACAATAGCAATTGTAAAAACAATGACTCTCACACTTGTCTAAAAACTGTAAATTTTTTTTAATTTTCTGACAATGTTTTAAATGAGAAAAAGCAAGCTAAGGGTAAAAATAATCCTAATCTACTGACTGTTCAAATAGAGTTTCAAACACGTGAGAGGAATACTTCTTATCAAAGGAGAGGATGACTACCTCACGCTTAACAAAAGGTAGCCTGTTCAAGCACGCGACTGTTACTCAAAAAGCACGCGTGCGAACGCGCGTTGAACAGAGACAGAGGGCGTGTACATGTGGGCTGACCTTGTACAGGCTGCATGTATATCTAAGCTCTAATAAAAATGAAAACAGACAGACCAAACCAGGAAGAGACCTCTGATATTGATAACCAGGATCCCTTGAAGGCTTGGATACTCTTTCTAATAGAAAAACAAATAATGCAAGGAAAAAAATAATAAGGCAAAAACAATCTGAGATAGGACTGCTAGCAAACAAGACTCAAACATAATTCCAAAAAACCCCCTGAGAATATGTGATTTTGACAGGGAAGAGGAGGACTGCCTTTGAGGTTCTCTAAACTCCTACAAACTACTTCTACTTCTACAGCTAGTGTTCACACGTGGGCTGTAAGAGGATAGGGTGTGGGTACACGTGTTCAGGCCTTGTGCAGGCCACGTGTACCTCTGTGGGTCCCAAAAAACATAGTCAAGCAAAAGTCAGGGAAAGCTGGTATGGAAAACCAGACTCCCTGCTAGCTCAGACTTTACAGAAATGAAAAGAAAAGATAGACAAGAAAAACTAGTCTTTAAACTACCCAAAAACTAAATAAAATTCCAGGAACCCTAAAGAGTTAATCCCCAATACGGTTGCCAATTCTGTTGTTGGGGAAAAACACCCTATGGACTAGCAAATAGAGTTCATAATTTGCATGTAGATATGACCAAATAGAAATTACTTTCTACCTTCATCCCTAGATTTAAATCGCCCTTTCTTAGTAAATGCATGGAAAGATCAACGTACCTCGTTACTGGCATTTGATGTCGATCCTCCATTGTGCTTGATTACTTGTTCACAATACTCCTTCCAAAGCTGACTTGCATTCAAGACGAGCAAAAACTATGCATGCATACTACTTATATACTCACGGGTTAGAAATCAAACATAAACTAATCAAACCATAGAAAGTTCATGAATTGGGATGGGAAAAGCATTCTCTTTATTACTTAAAATGAGTCAACTTACAAAAGTTGAGACCAACCACTGCTCCTTGAACCTGATCCTAGGCTCCTCTTCTTCTATCCTGCAACTGCTTTGCTTTAAATCCCCTTTGGCATTAGGAAAGGCTAAAGGGTTGGTACAATGGAATACGTAAATGGGCAGAGTTTCTTTGCTATATTCTTCCTCCTTCCAAATGGTACCACTACCCCTTATTTTATAGGCTAGAAGGAGCTAGGTATTTGGATGAACCCTCGGCCATGCATGGCCGGGAGTTTCATTTAACTCACCCATAGCTTTTTATTCCATCGACAACTTTCCTTTTTTCATGCTTTTGTCTGTCCACGCGGGCTGTTTTGGGTCAGCCAGCGTGTACACGCGTGCAGTAATGGGTTAGGGCGTGTGGGACTTTACACAAGAGGATTTTCAAAGAGTTGTTCAACAGTGTTTTTGGAAAGAAAAGGATATGAGTTGGCCTGATGCCAGGTAAGCATGTGTGGTGCAATTTAGGGTTATAACAGTCCCTTTGATGCATTCAGTGATTGGTATTATCTTCTGCTTCTACTTGAGCTCTTGGATCGTTGCCTTGATCCTTTCTTCTTCCTTGTCCCACTGTTGGACTTGCTAATCCTCCTCTAAGCTATTCCAAAGTTGCGTTGCTTTATCAAACAAGTCATTTATTATGCTGACCTGCTGCTATATCTCCTGTAGCTGTGTTGTTGCTTCCTGCTTCCTTTGATCCTCCACTGTTGTTGGAGTGGTTGGTGTGATCTGTTCTTGGAGATTCTCTATTTCCTTATGATATTGATCAATTTCCTGCACAATCCGATCAATATTTTCTACTGGTATGATTTCCTCTTTCTGCGCGGCCTGTGGAATGTTCTCATAAGTTCCTTCCACTTTCTGCTCCAATCATTTTATACACTCCCTTTCCTCCTAGGACTGAGATTTAGCCTGCTCATAGACTATTTCTAGTGCATCTCATTTCTTTCTTGCCTACTTCAATTCGATTAAGTCCTTGCGTGCTCAAGACTGTACCTCATGGTTCATTCTAACCTGCAACATAAGTACTGCCCCAACTGGTATCCTCGTCAACACTAGTTGGATTTGGCTTAAGTACTTCAAGGGTGTCTACCCCACAATTTCTTCCATGCGCAACATACTAGGGGTGATGTGGAATGTTACATGTGGCTTCAGTATTTCCTAGACTGAATCTTATTCTTCTTCTTGCACTCTTTCCTCTGTCTTCGGTGGTGATGGTTCGGTCCCCCTGCTGCTGGCTGTCTACTCTTCCCTGATCTTCTTGAGGAAATACTACATGTCTTCTAGTTCATCCTGAATCCTATCCCTGTGGTGTGCCGCATGGTCAAAGTGCTCAGCTAAACAATCATGGACCATTCGGACTATGATTTCTCCATCGTCATCCATGATCTTATACTCTGGCGGTGTTCTTTGTGCCTTCGATTTCTTGCGTGCTCCTCTTGGCTATGTGGCTGTCCTCTTATTCCCCCCAGTTCCCGTGGGTTGGGATTTGTTGCAGTCTCTTGCACATGCTCGGCTTGTTTCTGATGCTCCTTGGCTAGCTGCATCTTATCCTTCTTCCCATTCTAGGTCCCTGTCTTCGTTGGCCCTTCATCTGTCTTTGTTGTCTTTCCCTAGCTCGTTCTTCATCTCTTGGGCACTTGGATTTGTTTTGGATGGGTTTCTTCCTACTCTATTGTTGGGTTATGAAAAGGTACAAATATTTCCCCCATTCTCATAATTTATGATATAATCTTGATTGACTTTTCTATTACTTAGGAATAAAATAGAATAGAAAATGATTAAAATGTCTTCCAAAAATATTATTGAGTTGTATTTTATAAATTCTAAAATATGGTTGGGATTATTTAATTTTGTTAGAAGAATGGGTAAATATTTCTAAACCCATGATAGCTAAAGAGATTTTGGATATACTTAAGATATTGGAGGTTAAATATATTAGGCGCAAAGTAGTTTCAAGAGAGATTGGTTCTCTATTTTGTAAACTTCATAAATAGTAATAGCGATCCCGAGGATATCTCGATCCTCAGGATAGCTTAATTTACCCATATTTTGTAATATATAAAGGGTAGTGGATCCTAGAAAGGATCATCTAAGAATTTTATCCAAGCATTTAGAACTCAGAATTGCTCTGCACAAACAACTTTTTTAAATGTTGGATCAGTTATGGAATTAATAAAGGCTTTGAACATTTTCATCATTTTTGCATACTGAGTTTCTAGCAGAAGTACTTCTGAGGACTAAGGGCCCAGTCTGAAGGAGTTACTATCTCAATCTGTAATTGTATCAGTTTGATTTTTGTTTTATGGTTTAAATCTCCTTTGTGGTGATTAGGATAAATGTGTGAGTGTGTTAATACTTTCATGTTGTTTGCTTGCAAAATATAGATGCTTCATTGTGAATTTTATCGATTTTTGTTCCGGATTCCATTTTGTTGTAGTTTACTACTTGATAGTTCCTCTCATTTTCACACATGCTATTCCTTTTCGCTTGAATTAGCATTTGCTTTCCCTTTTGCTTAGTTTATTATTTGTTGTTCCTTTTCTCTTAAATTAGCATTTGTTATCCCTTTCGCTTAGTTTAGTATTTGTTGTTCCGTTTTGTTAAATTAACATTTTTTGTTCCTTTCATTCACTGTTCTTTTCTCAATTTATAGTACTCAGTTATTTCTTTCCAGCAAATTAGATAGTCGTCAATAGATCATTTTATTAATCTTTTCCATAGATTCAATTCATGTTTCTTAATTAGATCAATTCAACAATTCAATTCATGATTTTAAGTACGTTATAGATYAGATTTCAATCCTGTTAAGTAAAATCTTAGTTTCAGACGTTTAATGAATGTGTGAGGAACTTGATTGTAGATAAACTCAGATTTKCTTTAACTACGCGATTTTAACCTCTATGATCTATCTGCATAGACTTTATTGATATTCTTGAAATAAAAGACAAATCCTTGGGTTGAAAAATTAATGTTAAACTAAGGTTGTTTTTAGGACATCTTTAGAGACAAACATTTTGGCGCCGTTGTCGAGGAGAGTGTCAAAGGTAGCATAGGTTATGTCTCTGGAAGATGAGGTATTGAATACGAAAGGTAAGAACCTATATAGACAATAATTAATTTTCTTATGCCGACACCTACCCACAATGGATATATAGAGATTGTATAGGTGTTTAGAATTTTCTTTGTGTAAAGTGTGTATGACTAAAAAGAAATATTCTGAAAAAACAAAAACCCCACCAAAAAGTACCAAAGCCCATGGCTTGGTGTTCCCTGGGAGAAACACTTTCATAGACGAAATTATCCAAAAAGATGAATATCAAGATTTGGTTGGACCCAGGACAGGCTCCACCTGAATCCCTTAGGAATCAGTTTCACCAACTACAAGCCATGCTGAGGTTCACAACAAAACTAGAGGGACTGAGTAAAGTTTTCATAGTATAGATCTTCCACCTCTCGGCCCTTTAGAAGAGGGAAATTCTTGTAATATGGAGGAAGGAGAAGGGGAAACCAACGGGGTTTCTAAGGAAAACCCATCACCACCACCTGATTCTGAATCTCCTATGAAAGGAGAAGGTATATGTGAAATCCCAGATAGAGGTAGCATAATCAAATCCCCTAGGGAGTCGAGTAATCAATCAAAAGAACACCCAGGCCAAGAAATTCCTGAATATTATTGGCATATCTTTGACCAAATGGTGCAACAAAATCAACAACGACCCCAGACCTCCACTTTGGAATATCCGATAGTTCATCCAGTTGCCAATGCCCCTATGAAAGAAATTCCCTTGTAGAATCTTTTAACCTTTCATGGATTGATTTCAGAAGACCTGGATGCATTCTTATTTGAATTTGATGTCCTATGTAGGGGTTATGATTACACCTCTGAACCCCGAAAATTAAAGTTCTTCCCTTCGACTTTGAAAGGGGCAGCTCTGCATTTGTTTATGGGACTAAGAGGCAGAACTATAAACTCATGGGATCAAATGAAACATGCCTTCTTGACAAAATATCAAGATTATTGTAGAAATCTTTCAAATGACTGCAAAATCAAATGAGACGTTAGAACAATATGTTGAAAGGTTCCAATACAATCCACAAAGATCCCCTTATGGTACATTACCAAGTGAAATGCTCAAAGCCACTTTGATAAAAGGAATGGAAGATGAATGGGTAGAAACATTGAATTTAATGGGGAAGGGTGATATCTATCAAGAAACTTATGATAATATCATTTAGTTGTGCATTAGGTGCTCATGTATAAGTACACAGACTAGGTCAGGGATGTAGAATCCCCTCACCAAAAATAGTAATATTACCAACAGAGGAGTCACCCGAGCAAAAGTTGGTAATCTCTTAGAAAATTTCAAAAATGATTTTCTGAGCACTCTGACTACACAATTGGATGTATTGCAAGCCAAGTAGAAGCAAGCAGAAGCATAATAGACTTTAGCCATATTTTTCCATAGATGTAGAAAAAAACATGGTCCAAGGGAATGTTTGTTGGATGTGGTTAAGGTGTGTGCTATATGTGCTAAAGACCACACAACAGATCAATGCCCATCGCTCCCAGGATTAAAATATTTCTTCAGAGAAGCGAAAGAGGAAACAAAACCATTATATTTGATGGCTCAGTGTTGTTAATGGCAGGCCTGACCTCTAGGTACACTACATGATCCTTTTTCTTTCTTTTCTAGGCAGTATAATCAACAACAAATTTTTGGAAACACATGGCAGGGCCAACCATTTTCTAACCCCACCTGGCAGTCCCAACAATATTCAGCTGCAAATCCCACTTGGCCAAACCAACTAGCTACAAACCCCATTTGTCACAATCAACCAGCTACAAATTCCACCTGGCCTAATTCACAATACCCACCTCATCTTGGAAAAAATCAAACAACAACTCCTATCCTTCATAGTCGTCCAAAACGACTGCCCAAAACCCAAATTGGAACCGGAATTGGTAGCACCCCATGGGAATGACCAATAAATGCATGGGGATGGCCCTTCAAACCCAACCCACTTTTCAAGATCCACTCCAACTACCCCAAAACCCTTAATCCTAATTACGCCCTCAATTACTAGCCCAACCTCACCCAAATCCTAATAATAGACAAGCCCAACTCATCCAAATTATGGAGAATGTGGATGGGGAAATCAACTCAGTAGGGTGCAACGAACTCCAGTTGAGGTCGGGACTCATAATATCTCCTGAAGAAAGCAATGTTTCCTAAGAGTAGGAGAATTAAAATAACATAAAACCAATTATAACATCTTCGACTGTGGTTATAATAGAAGAAACAAAGCAGGGAGGAAACATAGTTGAACCAAACGATCCTGATAAAGATGTAACTCTTCCTCCCATGTTCGCCGAAAGGTTGATGATATAAAAACCTGTTGTGTATCCTAACTTTGACATTGTAGGGGAAGTCAAGAATTTATATGTTAAAATTCCACTCGTGCAGACTCTACAAGACATACCGATTTATGCAAAGACAATCAAGGAATTATGTGTGCAGGCTCTACAAGACATACCGATTTATGCAAAGACAATCAAGGAATTATGTGGGAGGAAGCCTGTTAGGAAAGTAAAAATTTCAACATCAACTATTCATGTGGAAGGAGCCTTGTCTGATCTCATTTTAGGGAGACAAGAACCAGTCAAATATGTAGACCCAAGGAACCCCGTAGTAACCGTTCAGATCCATGGTTGTTCTTTTCCAAATATGCTAGTAGATTTGGGGGCATCCATCAACATCCTGACCATGGAAACCTACCACACCTTGGGTTTTGACTCCTTCAAACCTACCCCAATTATGTTACAATTGGTGTATCGATCAGTGGTTAAACCTRTCAACACATTACACGATATAGCAATTTTAGTTCACTCTTGGGAATATCCAACATATTTCCTCATGATCAACCCAAGAAGTGGKCTCGAAGGGMATCCATTAATACTGGGAAGACCATGGCTTGCAACAACAGATGCATACATAGAATGTCGTACGAGTAATATGACAATTTCTAGAGGAGGTGTTACAAAGAACCTCATCCTATATCCTCCAGCCAAGCCAAGCCCAACTATCATACATCCATAGCTGCCACCACCAAGATATCCAGAAAAGGATCTACAATCCCCTCTCATGCTAGAAGAAGCTCTCAGACTCAAGAACCAATTAGAGGATGACATGATCAGTGGTTTCATCAACAACCCAACCATTGTAAGTAACCCAACGTGCCAAATGATCAAATTTGTTCTAGATTGTGAAGCATAGGGAGACTTGCTGGAAGATTTTATGGAACAACAAATCCCAACTACCGCCGTTCATAAAAGAAAATCAGTTGAGATTGCACCAGGGAATTATCTGAATGTCAACACCAATTTAGATGAGCAACAACAACAAAAACTGATTCAAATCCTTTCTAAATATCAACAATATTTTTCCTGGGAGTATTCTGACATGAAAGGTATTGATCCGCAACTCTGCACACACCATATTTATATTGAGAATGATGCCCGACCTATCTGACATCCCCAAAGAATATTGAATCCCCACCTCAGGGACATTGTCAAATAAGAATTACAGAAGTTGTTGGATGTAGATTTTATATATCCTATATTGGATAGTCAGTGGGTTTCCCCACTAGTGATTGTTCCCAAGAAGAATGGGAAATGGTGAATCTGTGTAGACTACAAGGAACTCAACAAATCCACCTAGAAAGACCACTTCCCCCTACCTTTCATCGATAAGGTCTTGTATACCTTAATAGGAAATAAATTCTTCTCTTTCCTAGATGGTTTTAGTGGCTATAATCAGATCCAAATTGCCCTGGAAGATCAAGATAAAACTACATTTACGTTCCCCTGAGGTACCTTTGCATGCAGAGTATTTCCCTTTGGATTATGTAATGCTCTAGCTACATTTCAGAGGGCCATTCTAAGAATATTTTCTGATCTGATTAGTGAAGGGCTTGAAGTTTACATGGATGATTTCACTCCTTATGGCGATGACTTTGATCAAGCTCTAGACTATCTAGAGAAGGTACTCGAATGGTGCATTTCCACTAGGTTATGTTTAAGTCATGAAAAATGTCATGTGATGATCACTGAAGATGTGGTACTAGGGAATTATATTTATACAGATGGAATTAGGGTATACCCAACAAAAATAGAGGTAATCCTTAATCTACCTACACCATGTACACAAACTGAGGTATGTAGTTTCCTTGGCGCTTCAATATACTATCGTAGATTTATGGAAAATTTTGCAAGAGATGCTACACCTTTACATGCTTTGACTGGTAATGCTGAATTTCAGTGAACTGACAAGTGTGATGTGTCATTCGCAGGACTCAAAAGGTTGATTTCGATAGCACCAATGCTGAGAGGAGCAAACTAGAAAATACCATTTCACATCTCCACAGATGCATTGGATATCGCCATAAGCACTGTCCTTGGACAAGAAGAAGACAATAAACCCTATGCTATTTATTTTATCAGCAAGAATCTCATTCCCGTTGAATCTAATTCTATAGTAACAAAAAAAGAATTTTTAGCTGTTATACATGCCATCAAAAAATTTCATCATTATATAACAGACTATCTAGTTATTTTGTATACTGATCATTCTTCCATTAAATATCTAGCTAATAAACCTATTACTAATGGACGGGTCACTTGGTGGTTATTGCTATTGCAATAATTTGACATCACCATTAAAGACTGACCTGGGAGAGAAAATCGTGTTGCAGAATTCTTGTCTCGCATACCCAAAACAGACGATTCCTTGAAGGTTTAAGACCAATTTCTGGACAAGCATCTGTTCTCTTTCACTACTAAGCCACCTTGGTACACTGATGTGGCAAATTATCTATTATCTGGGAAACTACCAGCACATATGTCATCAAGAGAAAGAAAACTGATTGTCTAGCGTAGGGCATGATTCACCTGGATTGATGGATATCTTTTCCACACAGGGGCTGATCTACAGGTCCACAGATGTGTCCGAGATGGCGAAATATAAGACATACTAAAGGAAGGACATGGCGAGCCATGTGGTGGGAATTTTGCAAATTGCAAGATTGGACATAATATTTTACACATGGGCTATTATTGGCCCTCAATATTCAGAGATGTGAAGAAATATGTTCAGGCTTGCGACAGTTGTCAACAGATGGGTAAACTAGGTCAGGCTGATGAAATTCCCCTAAAAGCAGAAGTAGTTTCAGAACCATTTGAGAGATGGGAACTAGACTTCGTTGGCCCCTTCAATCCGAAGTAAAATTAGAAGGCCTATATTCTAGTTTCAACGGAATACATGACCAAATGGGTAGAGGGAGAAGACTTACCAAACACAACAGAGGAAGTAGTCATTAAATTTCTTTTCAAATTATTTGTATACTATGGACTACCCAGGGAAGTAATCACTGATGGGGGGTCACAATTTACATCTCTTAGAATCACAACCACCCTGAACAATTATCATATTAAGCACAGAGTTACTTCTCCATACCACCCATAGGAAAACGAACAAGTAGAAAGCACCAATAAAGTCTTGGAGGCAATTTTGACAAAAAATGTCTCAAAAAACCGGCTAAATTGGGCAACTGATCTTCCAAATTCCCTATGGGCTTATCGCACAACATGGAATAACACCACTGGTTACTCTCCTTATCACTTAGTCTATAGTAAGTAACCTATTTTTCCAATAGAGTTTGAGATCAAGACTCTAAGGATGGCCCAGGAAATTGGATTGGATCTTATAGAGGCATATAAACAACGCCTACAACAACTTAATGAATTGGATGAAGCACACCTGTCCGCCTTGGAGCGCACAACTGTTATTCAAAAACAGAGAGAGAACTGGAACGACAAACATATCAATAAGAAATCATTCTAGAAAGGTGATTGGGCGCTTCTCTATGATTACAGATTTTAGGATTTTCCTGGAAAATTACAGACAAGTTGGCTGGGACCATATGAAATTAATGAAGTTCATGATAATGGAAATTTCACTCTAATTACCATCGACGGGTCTGGGTCCCCTTTTCTCATAAATGGACACCGGCTACGGCTCTACCATCAACCTCCTTCAAAATAATCCTTCTGCCAAAAAGTAAGTAAGGACCCTACTATTCAGATCTTGGTTGGTTGGGAAGGTAACCCAACAACCTCAACTCCATAAATGATGATTTTTGAGCACTTTATATATTTTATATAGTTTTGTTTACAGATTTGATTGAGTTTTTAGTTTTTCCTTTTTTTTAGGAAAGCTACTTTAGAGAATATGAACTAGAAAAGATGTTTGTAATGAATATAATTGGCACTCTTTTATGTTCCTTGCTCCTGTCTCACTTTGAAAAAACTCAGAAAATATAAACCTTATTTTTTTCAAGAAAATGAACATGCTTATGAACCATCCAATAGGTCGATTATTGCATAAACTCACCCATATAAATTGAATGAATTTAGTTTATGAATAATCAACTATAGATTCACTAAAATAAAAACATATGTGGGATTTTTTAATGAAATGGGTAAAAATTTTAACATCGTCATTGTTGTTCATTTAAAGAGAAACTATTGTCTTTCATTTTAAAGTGATGACTATTGTTACCTTCGCATGATCGTCGATTCCTTTGCAAACCATTGTCATTACTTTGAAAAGAACGACTGTTCTTCCCTTCGTAAGTAATGTCGTCCATCCAAAATAACGATTGTTGTTCCTTCTGTCACACTGTTGTTCCCTTAAAATGGTTGTTGTTCCTTTTTCAATAGTGTTGTCCATTTGAAAGGAACAATTGTTGTTCCCTTCACAATTCTTTATTATTATTGTTCCTCTCTCAAAAACATGCCATTGTTATGTCAGTCACTCCTTTGGATATGACCTTCACTAATTCTTTTTCATCAGCACTAGTTCTAATTTTTCATTTGGTGTGGATATTTTAACATACCTTAGTAAACTATTTTTGGATCAATTTCCTTGAATCATCTTAAAAATTGTTCACAATTCATTAACCACCATAATTCATTTCTTTCCCATATATATCTACATATACTTGAATGATAATTTCTTTCATATCATAATATGGAATCTTAAATACATTCTTACTTGGCATTCTTACACTTCTTACACCATCCCTCACTCTTAAGGAGTATATGAGCCTCCCTTGATAGATCTTAATATATATATATATATANATCAAAATCTAAATCTAAATAATTTTTTTATCAAAGTAATAAACTTCTCCCATAAAGAATAGGGGGTCTCATCAACAACCAACCTACCACGATCATCAGATAAGAACATAGGTGACATTACTACTATGGCTACCACACCAGGGCAGTGGCCTTTGGATTTTTTTGTCAAAGGACAAGAGGTCTCACCATGAGTCGACTTGTTCACTTAGGTTACAATCTAGTGAGTGTAATTATCATCATTTAGCCACCAAACCAGGATAATCGTCTTCTTGGAGAAAGAAAATTCAAACTATTTATTAAGGATACAGTCTCATCTATGGGGTTACAAGGAAACCTTGTCAAGGCTATGGACGCTTGCTGACAGCAATGGCTCTGCCTATGGTATCGAAGTTTACCTTACATACTCCAAGTTTTAGTGTGTTCTTAAATTTCCTTTTCTAAACAATGAGGCTTTCATTCCAGATATATCCAATAAAAAGGGAAAGTAACAATGTTATGATATGTGGAAAATTTTAAACATGTGAACAAATTTAAAATATTTCATAATCTTTTTTTCCTCAAAGGGTTTCTAACTTAGGTATGACAATTTGAATTTCCCACACAAAGTGATGATTATCATAAATATCATTAAAGTGGTTTTTGAAAAATTATTAATGATTGTCTTTTCCAGTAGCGGTTACGGCATAGCAATCACACCTCGCAGGAACTCCCCACCATTATTACACTCATACATGTGATGGTTGAGGTCAACCTTTCCATTTATGGGGGTAGATGCTCGACACGTTTACCGATAGATTTCAATAAGTGTAGTAAATACGAAAAAAATTGCATTTTTACATATACACAATGCCGTTCTATATCTGTTATTTTTGTTGTTTGAAAAACTGGTTGAGTTAAGCTACAACAAGGAGCGTTAGTCATCCTCACCTGCATACAGAAATATGGGAGGCCAAAGTGTGCGATGGGAACCAACATTAATACAAGTAACTGATCATGCAAGAGAAATCCTACACCGTTAGGGGTGGACAGAGTACTTCAATTGGTTGCAAGGATATGATACAGACATCATGATCGAATTCTTCCAGAACTTGCAGGGAGAAACCTCCATGGTTCGAGATATACGAATTCTAGTCATTCAAGAAATCATAGCAGAGGTTACAAGCCTCCCTAACACAGGCATACAATTAACTGGAAGATAAACAACGCTCAAAGAAGCCGTAGAATCCTTCGTAGACCCTGGAGAGGAATTGGATAAAATGGGAAAGGGACTTAACCCCAACATGCTCAATGAACCCTAGAAAGAACTGGAAGGTGTCATACAAAGGTATATTACCTGTGACAGAAGGTATGATGTGATCCGGCCACACCACCTCAAACTACTAGTAGTGCTCAAACAAATGTTAGTGATCAATTTACCTTTTTTTCTAAATGCTATGTTACATGAGGTCACCATAAAAACACAGAAGGAAAAAGATCACGTTACCATAATTAGCCACCATGGATTGGTAAAACTGATAATAAATAAAGCCTTGAGTCAAGCCCAAATAACTTGAGGTGATCTTATTAAGACCAATAGACCTCTACATTTAGAACAAACTGAATTACATCATGAAGACCCAACCTAGGGAATTGAAGTAGCATAGGAAGCCACTGCCCAAATGGAAGTTCCACCTCCTCAATCTAAAGTCAAGGCACACCCCATCCAATTAGCATAGACTCAGACTTCACAAGTAGAGGCATCAACGAGAAAGAGAAAAAGAGAAATTGCTGCTCCTAAAACCCCCATTGAGAGGAGAAGAAGAAGAAGACAGACAAAACAACCTAAAGAAACTCAGGAAATAACAGAACAGCCTAAAATTCAGGAAATGATAGAACAACCTGAAAAAATCCAGGACATAACACAAACAGAGAAACCCTTACAAGAATATGTTCAGGAGGTTGAACAGACAAACCAAACCCCACAAGGAAACAATTAGGAAGATACACAGCCAGTACTGGGACACCTGACAGAACATTTCCTGAAAATCTATGAGGTAGAGATAGCCTAGGTTCTAGAGAGTCTAGGGACCTCAATTAACAAAGACACAAGTAGGTCAGAAGAATACCTAGCGCCGACTTCTTCTTCAAAACCGTCGACTTCTTCTTCAAAACCTGTTGAGGAATTCCTTGACATTGATATGTCATTCCCAGAGGATACAACACAAGCATAACATCATATTGAGGTAAATATCCCGATAGTGAAAGAAGAAGAAACAAAAGAACAACTATTGATTGATCAGGGTAAGGAAAACCTTGACAGTCCACAAAAACAGAAATCAGGAAAAATCCACAACAAAATTAGAAGGCTAAAACAGGAGAACAAGTTGTTAAAAAGAAGGGTTAAAAGGATTAAAGTGTTAAAGAAGAAAGTTGGCAAGCTTAAGGAAATTATCAAATAACTAAGAAAACAACTAGAGCAATCTGACAAGGCCCATGAAAGAAAGAAGACCAAAAGAGATAGAGCACAGGGAAGGAATTCTCTTTCTAGGAGGATAGTCCAAACAAGTTTTATAGGAACACAAACAAATATGCATATTCTTGAAGAGACAACAGAAATGGAACTTTAGACTGAGATTACAACAATAGAAAGGGTAGTTGTTCAAAATGAAGAGGATATTCCTTTGGAAGCATATGAAACAGAGGCTCAACCAGGAATTCTAGGAGGAGAAACTTCTCAAAATGAGGAAGTTATTCCCACTCCTCTGGAGACCACATATGTAGAAACTTATATAGTAGTCTCATCAATAAAAGAAGCAAACTGTCAGACTGAAGAGACATCTCAGTTTCAGGATCAGAGTGCCATCATTAATAGACTAGAAGCAGAGCTGATACAAGCCCAACAAGCCTTGAGTCAAACCAGAGATGAAATGGTGACCATGGAAGAGCACCAAAGAGTTTTTAAACAACTTAAAACCATGTCAGCAATGGAAAATGAGACTTATGCTGAGCTGACTAAAGGTCAAGGGAAGACAAAGAAAATACAAGATCAATTGGAAAAAGTTTTGGAGCAAATTAAAGAGATTTGTGATGTCTACACTGATGCAATAGATTGTAGAGCTCCTGCTACCAATTATACTTTTTTTTTATTATAATGCTACCTGTTGCTGAGGGTGAAATATATTCGAGCAGGTAAACCAATTAAATTCACCACTATCTTTGAATTTGTGTCATGTTTTAGAGTGAAGGAGGAGAAAGTACAATATTTCTGTGCGAATTATACTTCCATAACTTTATTTTGGAAGAAAAAAGTAGAGATAACCCTGGTCCTTTTATTGGAGATATACAACTTCAAGCATTTCTATCCTTCACCAAAAATCAATTAAGGTGGACTAGAGCCCACAAAACTTTCATGAAGAGAGAAACTAGGTTAGATCTCTAGATCAGAGGAGAACCACCAAAATCTTTTCCAGCCATCATGCGACATAGGAAATTCATGAAAAGGGAAGGGGTGAGAGTCTCTTTAGGTCCTATTCACCAACAGGTTATACGATCAAGCATGACATATTTTAGGGAACTCAAAGATGAATATCTTGTTGGCTCCAAGTTAAGGTGGGATGCCTCCCCAAATGAAGTAAAGATTAGGGAACCCTTCAGTTTCAGGAATTTCTTTGCATCCACCTTCAGAATAGAAAGGTATTCCATAATGATCTAGGAAGAAGGACCTGCCTAGATTGGGTGCATATATAATCCCCCTATTATCTGGTTTCCTCTAGATGATTACCAGAGAGATTATCAAATTAATAGAGAGAGAGAGAGAAGACGATGCTTTTGGAGAACTCAAACGTAAGAATGGGTTCAGGACACCTGGTGAACCTACTTTTCCTCCTTACAACATCATTGCTTTACATGTAAAAACTTATCTTGCATGAGGAAATGCAAGAAGGTAAGCTGGGGGGTAATGTTGGGTTATGAAAAGGTACAAATATTTCCCTCATTCTCATGATTTATAATATAATCTCGATTGACTTTTCTGTTAATTAGGAATAAAATAAAATAGAAAATGATTAAAATGTATTCTACAAATATTATGGAGTTGTATTTTATAAATTCTAAAATATGGTTGGAATTGTTTGATTTTGTTATAGGAATGGGTAAATATTGCTAAACCCGTGATAGCTAAATATATTTTGGAGATACATAAGATATTGGAGGTTAAAGATATTAGGCGCAAAGAAGTTTCAAGAGAGATTGGTTCTCTATTTTGTAAACTTCATAAATAGTAATAGTGATCCTGAGGATCTCTTGATCCTCATGATGGCTTAATTTACCCATATTTTGTAATATATAAAGGTTAGTGGATCTTGGAAAGGATCATCTAAGAATTTTATCCAAGCATTTAGAACTCAGAATTGCTCTGCACAAAAAACTTTTGTAAATGTTGGATCAGTTATGGAATTAATAGAGGCTTTGAACGTTTTCATCATTTTCGCATATTGAGTTTCTAGCAGCAGTACTTCTGAGGATCGAGGGCCTAGTCTGAAGGAGTTACTATCTCAATATTTAATTGTATCAGTTTGATTTCTGTTTTATGGTTTAAATATCATTTGTGGTGATTAAGATAAATGCGTGAGTGTGTTAATACTTTTATGTTGTTTTCTTGCAAAATATAGATGCTTCATTATGAATGTTATTGATTGTTGTTCCAAATTCCATTTGTTGTAGTTTACTGCTTGATAGTTCCTCTCATTTTCACACACGTTGTTCCTTTTCACTTGAATTAACATTTGTTGTCCCTTTTGCTTAGTTTAGTATTTGTTGTTCCTTTTTGCTTAAATTAGCATTTGCTGTCCCTTTCGCTTAGTTTAGTATTTGTTGTTCCTTTCTGTTAAATTAGAATTTGTTGTTCCTTTCATTCACTGTTCTTTTCTCAATTTACAGTACTCGGTTATTTATTTCCATCAAATTAGATAGTCGTCAATAGATCAGTTTATTAATATTTTCCATAGATTCAATTCTTGTTTATTAATTAGATCAATTCAACAATTCAATTCATGCTTTTAAGTACATTATAGATCAGATTTAAATCATGTTCATTAAAATCTTAGTTTCAGAAGTTTAATGAATGTGTGAGGAACTTGATTGTAGATAAACTCATATTTTCTTTAACTACGTGAATTTATCCTCTACGAGCTACCTGCATAGACTTTGTTGATATTCTTGAAATAAAAGACGAATCCTCAGGTTGATAAATTAATGTTAACTAAGGTTGTTTTCAGGACATCTTTAGAGACCAACACCTGCCTCTTCTTCTATTGTTGTTTTTGGAAATTCCTGGGTGATGGATGGAATCCTCCATTCGTCATCCCATTCACTGATGACTATGTCGATGTCACCCTCTGTGATATTATAATGCATATGTAGCCACTTCTTAGCAGGATCCTTTTGTGCCTATATCCACATTGTATGTCGTGTGGCCCTAAAGTTGGAAATGTTCCCATATCGTGCGACAACCTCTGGTGTTATTATCCACATCTTGGAGATGGCTTCTTGTAGGTCATGTAGGTATCCTTCAAATATGGACCCGTTTTCTATTTTTATCCTAGCCTCCGGTCGGGATCTGAGCAACAAATATCTCAATCCCTGATTTGGTTTGGGTCTCGTACAAAAAAAGACATACCTTGGCTTTTTCCATCCCATGAAGGCTATTAATGTGATCGACCATGAGTAGTGAATCTTTGTTCCTAGATCTTGCGCATCCTTGCAGTCATCCATGAATAAGTTCAAGAGTTATGGTTCCCAGATCACTGTGGTGCCTTCTATTCATTGAGCTGCAACTATGACAACTCCAGCTGGAACTTCCTCCCTATGACATTTTCTTAGCAGCTTACAGGCCAAGATTTTCTCTCCTAGTTGTGTTGCAACATCATTGATCCTATTGATGATGATCCCTCTTGTCCCTCTGTCAGTACCATAATTCTTGTTCATCTCTTAGTCTAGTGTTTTCTCCCTGGATTTGTCATCTAGAAACTGCATAGAATCCATACCTTGAATTGGTAACCCTGTTATCTTCATGATAATCTCAACGTCTACTGAGATGAGCTTATCCAAGCATATGTCCCCGCCATGCATAACTGCTAGCAATTGTTTGACACATGTAGTTGCGTGTTGACCTCTGCCAAAATGTGGTAGGTCCAACAGACCTAAAATTATTGTTTTCTCCAACCCGGTTTCCCATTGGAGTGGATGATTGATCGGTTCCCCAACCTTATTTATGCCTATAGTCTGTAAGAATACCCTCTTCACAAGTTTTGGGAACTTTTCTTCATCTTATACATCATGGTCATAGTATTTGAGCTTCCCTATATAGCCCAATAGGTCTTGTCCTACCTGTACCCCCTCTGGTATGCGCGGTAGAACAATTTCTGCTGCAAGTGTCTTGCGAGGTGACCTGAGTATCTGTATCTTATCTTTCTTCGTCGGTGGTGGCTGGCTTGAAGTTCCAACGGCTTTCAATTGTTCCTCTGTATACCATCCCAGCCAAGATGAGACATCTTCAACCATCCCTTCTACTGGGTGGTCTGAAATGGTCGTTTGAGACTCATCTGGATCAACTGTTGTTGTTGGATTTAGCGTCGTGCCATTGAATTTTGGAGCTGATTCTATGTTCTCTGGTTGCACCTCCTTGTTGGCACAGGGGGAGACCTAGGGTTCAACTCCAAGAGCACACCAACAAGCCCTAGCTACTGGCCCTTTCAGCAACACCTGCGAAGTAGATGTAGTCTCACCCGAAGCAGCTATGAGGGGGTTGCAGGACAGAGATGTCTACAACCAAGAGAATATCAAGAGGGTCTCACAACAACATCAAAATCATCATATATTAGTTTTCTTCTTAGATATACTCCTCACAGTTATAGATCTAATCTAACACAACTATGAAATAACATAATAACAATGACATAGATCAAGATATCAATCACACACACATAACACCAGACATACATGGTTCACCCTCTCTCTAGGGCTATGTCCATAGAACTGTGCTTGAGATTTATTAAGATAAAGCATATAGTTCTGATCTATTCTCTCAGCTAGCAGATCTTATTTCTTCTTCCTCTATTTCTCCCCTTCCTACGCACCCAACTGCAGGACTTGACCTTCACACACAACTGAAGATCTTACAATACCATAAAAAATCTCTCTCTCTTCACTCTCTCTTACAATATGATGTTCTCTCATAACAACAATATAACTAGCTCAACAACAATATCATACCAACCCAACCCAGGTCCTCTTGACCTTTATTTATACATTACAATAGTTCACCGATAGTCTTAGGTCGAAACCTAAATGTCCAAAACCCTAGATACCAAAACCCTATGTCAACTTGACCTGCTTTTTCCGGGCTTTGCCAGCCTGTCTTTCTTACTTTTCGAGCAGTGCTAAAAATCATTCAACGATGGATTTTTCCACTTGTTTATTTTTCCTCGATCCATCTTCCTTTCTTATTTGTCATCCTTGATCCTCTCTTCCAAAGTCTTGATTTTCCGTACTTCTCTCCATCTTTTCTGCTATTTTTCTCACTTCGTCCTAGTAACAATTACTGTGTCTTCCGCGAAGTGCACATTCCACCTTTTCTTCCTTCATCTCCACTTCCTTCCATAACCAAGGGCCAATAGGCCCCCAACACTCACCTGTGACTCATCCTGAGGCACTTCAGATCTGATCCTTTTGTTCTACTTCGCCTTGTAGACTGTGCAGTGAAGTATTTTCTTTTTGCTCCATGCCTCCCTTCCTTGTGAAGACTATCTTTTCTGTGTCTAGTACCTAGTTTTAACTACACATGGTACTTGGAACCTTTTCTTTATGCTTCTTACCGATAGCTGTGAAGCAGCTGGTTGTCATAATACAACTTCAGTTGACTCCCATTCACTAATCCTTCCTTCCATTCTCCATTCAATGTCTTCAATTGCGCAACTCCTCCTTCTACAACATAAGCGATCTCACATGGCTCGAGTCAATGTGTTCTGAACTTCCTAGGATGTTTGATGAACTAACTATCATACACCAGTACTAAATCACCTTGCTTGAATGACTTCTTCTTGATGTGCTTGTCATGATAGGCCTTTTCTCTTCCCTTCTGAACCTGTTGGTGGAATCCTGCAATAAATCTATCTTCTTCCAGTTCAACCAACTATGCAAGCCTCTATTGAACAATGCCAATCTCATCCATACCTGTAAAGGAAACGATTCTTAATCTTGTCACTAAATATTCCATCGAGACAACAGCTTCAAGACCATATACTAACTTAAAATGGGTCTGCATTGTTAGTTTCTTGCAAGTGGTCCTATAGGCCCATAGTACTGCTGGTACTCTTAAATCCCAATCATCCCTATTCGCACAACAAATTTTCGTCAGCGTTGTCTCCAAGGTTTTGTTGAAGGCTTCGAATGTCCCATTTTCTTGTGGATGGTAAGGTGTGCTCTTCTAATGGTGGACTGCAAATTCCTCAATCAATGCTTCAACTGTCTTATTGATGAAATGTGTTCCTTGATCGCTCATAAGGATCTTTGGGCATCCAAACCTGGTTATGATATCATCAAATATAAAGTGAGCAACTGTAGTTGCACTATAGTCCTTGACTGCTATGGCTTCGACCCATCTGGTCAAGTATTTTGTTGCAATAATAATGTACCTTTCTCTTGTACGCTTCCTTGGTGGGTTTATAGGTCCCACAAAGTCAATGGCCCATTTTTCAAATGCTTGTAGGGCCATCTGCGGTGCTAATGGCATTTCATATATTTTGGATGGTTTCCCAACTCTCTGGCATACATCGTAGGCTCTGGCATAATCTTTATCATCTCTGTGTAAGGTAGGCCACCAAAGGCCAGCTCTTAGAACCTTCTACATAGTTTCTCTCCTTTTGTAATGTCCTCCTGTGATGCCTTCATGAGCTTCTATGAGGATCAGTGGGTGCTCTGCCTCCATAACACATCTTATTAGTATCTCATCAGGTCCCATGTTGTATAGCTGACCAACTATCAGTGAAAATTTTGCAGCGCACACCACTACTTGTTTCTTATGGGGAATTGTGTACTCACTAGGTGCCATTCCTTTTGACAGGAACTAGACTATTTCTGTGAAGTGGTCATCAATCTTTCTAATGGCAAGAAACTATGCATATGATAGTGTATCCTCAAAACTGGTCGGTTCTTCGCCATGTTCCAACCTCAAAAAGTGGTCAGGGCTCTTGTTCATTCTTCCTGGCTTAACGATGATCTCAAAATCATATTCTTGAAACAACAGAAGCTATCTACATATTCACCCCCCCAACACTGGCTTGTTGAATAGGTACTTCAGAAAAAAGTGATATGTGAACATTTTAAAGTGTCCTCCCAACAAGTAGTGGCGTAATTTTTTTAGCACATACACCATGGCTAATCCTTCTCTCTTTGTAGTGGTGTAATTAATTTCAACTGTAGATAGATTCCTGCTAGCAAAATATAACAGATGGTCGATGTCTCCTGTTCCCGGTTGAGCTAACACAACTCCCAATGCAATGGAAGATGCATCGACATGCAGATGAAACTCCTTACTCCAATATAGAAAAACCAGAATAGGTGCAGTAACCATCTTTTGTTTCAATGTGTCAAGGTTCGTCTATCATTCTTCTGTCCAGCTAAACTGATAGTATTTATTCAACAACTTCTCCATAGGTGTTGTAATCTGTGCATATCCTTTGATGAATTTCTGTAGTAGCTATTATGTCCTAGCATAGTGCACAATTGTTTGACCGATGTCGGAGGTGGCATATCAATGATAATGGAAATTTTAGATGGGTCTACCAACAATCCTTGATTACATACAATATGACCTAACAGAACTCCAAATGGTGAAAAAAAATGCATTTCTTCAGGTTCAAGGCGATTTGAAACTGCCTGCATTTATCCAACATTCATCTTAGACATTCAATATGTTTTTTCAATAAACTAAACACAGTCCAGTCATCAAAATATGCTTCTAAACATTTATGAAAAAAATCTTTAAATGCTTCAACCACTACCCTGGAAAAGATGGTCGGGGCATTCTTCAGTCCAAATGGCATCACTGTATATTGGTAGAATCTCCATTCTGTTGCAAATCTGGTCTTATGGTGGTCTTCCTTGGCAATCCGGATCTTATGGTATCCTGAAAATCCATCTGTAAAAGAATATACCTCCTGGCCCTCGACATTGTATAATACTTCATCAGTGAATGGTGTAGGGAAGGGGTCATGCAAACATGCATCATTCAACTTCCTGAGATACACACATATCCCGATATCACCTGTCTTTTTGTCTTGTACTACCATAGGGATAATCCACTCTGATTCTTCGATAGGTTCAATAATACCTGCTTCCAGCATTTTGTCGAGCTCGATCTTCACTTTTTCTTTGTATTTAGGGTTCAACCTGTAGTTTATTTTCTTGATGGGCTTCACACTTGGTATCAAAGGGATCGTCATGTCTCCCATAGGTCCTTTGATGCCCTTCATCTCAGTGAACTTTGTTGGAAACAAGTCCTGATACTCGTGTAGTAACTCTGTAATCTTGTCAATGGTTGCAGCATCCTAGTAATATCAGAAATTGGCAAGCTTTAGGGTCTCTTCTATTCCAATATTTACCTTATTGATATTGATTGGTTTCCCAATAAATGGTAGCTCAATTCCTGGTCCTTCCATATCTCTTTGGCCGTCTGTTTCTATGATTTTCACCTTCCTTGGATCATCGTATTCATCAACATTGATGTTGTAACATTTTTTCAATTTCTGGAATGGCACAGTCCATTCGTCCTCTTCTTGTTCCATAGGGAGGCTAGAGGCCTTCTCAAATAACTTTCATCTTACAATCTGTAAGGCTTAGTCTACTGATGGATATTGTCTTTCAAAGAAAAAGGTTGTTACAAAGTTCTGAGTCATACCTTCCCAATCTGCAGTGATGAGGCGAAGCTCCGCTTGAGGGTACCAATTGATCGGGGTCATATCCAACATATTAATGAATCTGTGCACCCATTGTTCTCAGGGAATATTGCTCCAAGATTCTTCGCAGCTTCGCACATGGTCCTTTGGGCAACTTCGACCAGTATACCTTACTTCACAACATACTGCTTGTGCTGAGAACCATGCTGTCATCAAATTTAGGCATTGTTTCCAGTCTGTAATGTTAATTTTATGCATCCCCCACCATCTTGCTGGTGTGGCTTTGAGGGCCTCATCCATTGCCAACAGTCTTTGTTGTGTTGGTACACTTGTTTCAAAATCTGATAGGAAGGATTCTAAAGGATTCAGACCATCAAATGTGGGTAATTTACTTACTTTTGTGTCGATCCAGTGAACATCTCTAGTTAATCTAGCACATCATCTTGTAGATACTTCATACATCTTATTCTTCTAGTTCTCCAGTGCTTCTTCTGAGTCTGATGAGCTTGCACTGTCACTTCACCATCTTAGATTCCCATCAACTGTAGGGTTAATGTAATCCTGTTGTCTAGTTGTTAATTTGTATATGTTTTCCAGTGCATATGCATGATCTTCTTCTCTGATAGGTTCTGTGTACCGCTGACCTTCATCTAGATTTAAGGGTTCAATGACCCTAAGGACATCTCTTTTAAATGCCATATGCCTTTTCTGTCTTTCTTTCTTCACTTCAAATGTTTGGGTCTTATCTGTAGCTTTCTTAACACTTGTGTCTTCTGTAATCTTTCCTTGGGTCAGTCTATCTTCTCCTGTAACAATGCCTCCTCTAGTAATAATAGCGACTCTAGGATCATCTTCGTGAGGTTCAACATAGATCAATTTCACTTGTGGGTTCTGCTGGGGTCCTTGTCTTTTCTAAAGCTTAGCTAGTAGTATAGGACAATCTTCTATAACATGGTCAAATGAGCTGTAGTAACTACAAGTGGTACAAGGGTTCTGACAATCCCTTGCAAGGTGTCCTGGTTGTGTGTAGTTATAATAGATGATCTATCCTTGGCCTCGACTCATGCCTCCTCCTCATCCTATTCCTCTAAATCCACTGTGAGGATTGTAGTTTCCTCTCCCATGGGAGTTATACTACGTAGTGTTTCCTTCTTGCTGTACTTCACCTTGGATATTATATATGTCTCTCGACCTCTCATGCATGAGATCATAAGCCCTATAGTCCCTATCATCATGTCCTATGAATTTACAGAATGTACAGTACATATTGTAGGTATTTGGACATACTTTTGCATGTAGTAGTACTCACCAGTATGATGTCTGTTTCTTCATACCTCGCACCAAGGTAAGGTGACTTTCTTGAAGGGGATCAAAGCTCCATAAGCCAAGTATTCCTTCAATAAAGGGAAGTGTTCCTTGTCATGACCTTATGATATGTATCTGACACACCAGATGTCTTCTCTTTTATATTTTCCCTTGTCTTTCTTCATGTCTTCGACCTGTAGAGACAAGCTAGTTAGCTGAATCAAGATCTGACTCATACCTAAGATGGATTCTCCCATAGGGGCTAATTCTAGCTTCATGGAGATCTCCAACGCCTCAGCCTGCGAGGCGATGTTCTGCTCCATCAGAGGAACTCTGATGTGGGGTAAGAGTGCAACAATGAACCATTCTTTGTTCTGTTCATCTGGGATTTGGAAAGTCAATTGACCTGTTAAGGTTTTGAATCTCTGATCAAACTCCCATACCAATTCAACCACCTTCTGTTTGATCTATTTCATCTCTGTAATACATTGTGACTCTAACTTAGGTTTCTTGAACTCTGCGATCAGCGTGTTCTTGATCTGATTCAATGACTTAGGATGTGCAATTCCTTGGGAAAGCTTCATGTACCAGCTCAGTGCACGATCCCTTAGAGTGGTACTAAACTAGGTTCTTTTTACAGCTTCATCTGTGACATTCTTAATGTTCCATACGACTTCACACAAGAACTAGTGCTGATTAGGATCTTCAAATCCATCTCCCCTAAAGATAGGAAGCCTCATCTCATCTGTGATAGATCTTAAAAGGGTTCCTGATTGAATATGTGGTGGACTAGTGTTAACAGTGCTCTAGACGCTCAGGTGACTAGGATTACTCTGGTTACTTACTACTAAATCAACATGAAGGATAACAGTACTTACTTTGATGGTCTACGCGGTTTCTGAGGTTTCAGGTTCTCCTCGCCGAAGCTCTTTAGCTTGTCCTTCTTCTGTTTCGGTGGGTTCTGAGTGTTATTCGTCTGTCAAATATTCTTCTTCTCCACTGTAGAAACCCTCTTCTCTGTAGTTTTGCTTGAACAGGTTCCCAAGGTGAACCCCTCTGAATACTCTTCCACTGCGTGTATGTCTAGCTTCTATGTCTCCGTCACTGTCTAAATTTTTGAATATTAAAATTTTCGGATCTAGCAAATCTATTGTATCTTCAAGATGTTCTTGATCTAGGTTGATATCGGTGGCCACCCAACTTTTCCGACTAGCTCAAAACAATTTTCTGGCAATTTTGGCAATTTACTATTTTTAACAGGTTTTAACTTTCGGGGCCATTTTGAGGGCCTAAATGAAGGTTTTTCAAGATTGAGGTTATCAATCATAACCTAAGTCATGATTTATCCCTCAAAATTAATATTCTCGATGATACCTTTCCAACGAGCTATCATATGCCTAAAACAAAGATCGTATGCAAAAGTTACGACCCTGGGAAGTTGATGTACTAACTTACCCAAACAGGACCCACATGAATTTTGGCGCTTCATCTCCTAGGGTTAGGTTTTTGGATGTCTAGGGTTTTTGGAATTCCTATTTATTGTAAAAAGGCCTTGTTAGCAACATTTCTCGTAAAGGGGGGTAAAATGCGAAGGAATGGGTTAAAAACCCACTTGTCCTATGTTTGGGATGCAAATGCGTCTATATTTAAATGGAAATCAAATCTAGACGACAGGGATTAGAGCACCCGGATCAACGATGCACATTGGATTCTGGATCCCCCCCGCCTTTCTACCTTTAAGTGAAAGGGGGGGGTCTGGAATCGAGGGCGCACCTCTTCAACGGCTACGATCGAAGCGCCCGAATCAACGACGCGCAGGGTGATTCCGGACGCCCCCCGCCTTTCTACCTTTAAGCGGAGGGGGGGGGGGTCCGGAATTGAGGATGCATCTCTCCGACGGGTACAATTAGAGCGCCCGGATCAATGATGCACATGCAATTTGGGCATCCCTTGTTTTTTTGCGTTTAACCGACTTGGGCCCCTTTCCTATCGTGTCATCTTTTGTACCATCCTTTTCCTTGTCATCTGTTCTCCTTTTGGCCGTGCAATGAGGCTCACTCCCTTTATCCCTTCCTCATCCTTTGACATCCGTCCACCTCCCCTTTTCTGATCCATGTGGTCCCTTCCCCCATCTCATCATCCACTCATCACCCACCATATGTCCCACTCACTTCCACGTCATCCTTAATGTGCCCATTACATTTAATCTCCCACACCTCATCACTTCATATCTCACCCTCATAGTTTTGGTGCCACCACTCCCATTATGCACCCCATCCTTCGTGCTGGCCTCCACGCCTATTCATCAGGCCGTTCAGCTAATCTAGGTGGCAGCATGAGGGGTCTTCCACATCCCAAAGGTGCCGAGTTGGCTGGGCCATCCTCAATCCCAATGAAGAAGTTATTGAGGTAGTTGGTGGTGGTTAGACATCACCTCCGCCATAATGGGAAAGTCCAGAAACAAATTAAAGGCACGTCGATTCGCCCACGGAACTGTTAGAAGTTTGATTGTGTCTGCCATAGTTGCACGATCATTCAGAGACTGCAGGTGCAGATTGTCAGAAACGATGCAGACGCAATGTGTTTAATGCAGCGTCTTGGTTTTGTTGCTATGGTTGTTTCGAGTATATGTAGGCATTTTAGCCATTTTTGTATCTATCGATGGTAGAGCGAAGCTCTTGACTGTAAATTTTCAACAACCATTCTAGTTCTCTAGTTGTGCATCTGTATATGAGATTTCTTGTTTTATGACAAACATTTTTCCTACTCCATCTAAGTTTTCATCTTATGCTAAGAGAGTTCGTGAATGACTGATTCGTGCGAATTGTTGCAGTTATGATATGATAAAGGATTTATCATCGCATCGTTGCATTCTCTGGTTTTCTGTGTTTGAATGTAAGAGGATCTTGTGTTTGAATGCTTTCTTCCCCAGTCTGTTAGAAACTTGATGTTTATGATAGACCCTTGCACTCTTCTCATACAAGTCTTCCCCCCATTGACCCTTATTACAACTCACTGTTTGAAGTTTATCTAAGACCTCACTTGCCCATGCATACCTGGCCTAGTTTCAGAGTTGAGATGACATTGTTTTGAGTTTACTTCCATTTGATCATCCCTTTATAAACAAATCGTGACATTAAATTGATGGGTGTCGGGCTCTGCTCCTGCTGCAATCCAGGAGTGACTTCCGACGCTAACATTTTCTGGCGCCGTTGCCGGGGACGAAGTTGAAAATTTACCCCGGGATTGAACGACATTGAGCTTCTGATTCTGAAGGTGCATCAGGCATCAGAGCCCTTGAAGATTGCTACTATGCACCTGGCGACTCCATTGTGACAACTCCACTACGGTGAACCTGTTGGCTTAGTTGTGGCTTCCAGCGGTAGACACACGCGGTCCCATCCACAGCTGCCTCCGGCCACGCCTGAAGAAAATTCAGAGGCGATTATCAGAAAAGGGAAGCCCTCTCAAGGAGAAATCTTCGCCACCGAACCAGGTATTTCCCCACCTCCTTCCATAAAAACTCCATTTTCTTGTTCTTAGCTTCCTAGCCATCCTTTCTCTCAGGTTTCCCATTTTCTGAATTTCGGGAGTGTTCCTGCCGAGTTTTCTCCTCCTAGTCTGACATCAGAAAGAGAGATCCTTGTCACTCCCCCCTCCCTGGAAGCTTTTCCTCAGCACAGAATTTGGGCCTCAGAAGGTTTCACCACCCCTCCTTTTATTACTATTACTGGATAGAGAGAAGCATCTGCACATTCAGGTCCCTTACCTCTCTCTCTGTTTTCCCTGTTGTCTCCCTCTCCTTCAGGAAACTCTTTTCCGATATCTCCTGTTCACACACCTTCTCCTCTAGGCTCTCCTATACCTAATATTCCTATGGCTGGTGATAATCCCCCTCTAAATAGAATGGACGCCATAGTCGCTGCCATATATGCCCCCTTAATCCTACCCCATCCCATGAATCCTCTCCCTGCTAGAGACTACTTGAAATACATGCCCAAGTTCACTAGAGAAGGGGACATAACTGCAGAAGAGCACATGGCTACTTTCTACAGTTATGCAGACAACCTAAACATTGAAAATGAAGACGTCTGGATGAGGGTCTTCGTCTAGAGCCTGGATTGCGAGGTGAGGAAATGGTTTAGAGGATTGGCCCCCGGATCTATTGTTGGGATCAAATCCCTGGATAGTGCTTTCCTGAGGCAGTGGGGCGATAGGAAAGATTTCATGTATTACATGACAGAGTTCGGGTCTTTGAAGAAAGGGGAAGAAGAATCTGTCTCTGAATTCTCCAAAAGATTCAATAAGATGTATAACAAAATCCCTACTGAAATAAAGCCTTCAAAGGCCTCAGCCAAGATTTCTTATGCCGGTGTGTTTGGCCCCAATTTCTGTCTTTTATTGAGAGAAAGAAGAGCCACCACCTTAGCTCAAATGCAATATGCAGCTATAGAAGTGGAATCCAATGTATTAGTAGCTAAYAGACTGAGGAACAAGGCCGACGCAGACAGAAGAAAGGGAAAATMTGAAGCCTCAACTTTTGGCCCATCGATGCCCCACACTCAAGTGGATGAATTGACTCAAATGATGAAGTCTCTGTCTGTAGAGATGGAGAGACTAAAGATGTAAGGGAGAAAGTGTATAAGGGCCCTTAGAGCACCGAAAACAAAGGGGGTTTCAGGAGGAAAAACAATATTGCTCCCCTAACTATGCACAGAGAGAGGGGAAAAGACAGAGAGGATCAAAGGATTCAAATCCCTCTCCAAAATAACTTGGTTACTCATGAGGAAGGAGAGGAGATAGACGAATTCAACCCTGAAATTCACTGTGTTGAAGATGCTCCTCCTTTTCCCCATTTGACTCAGTCTGCATATGAAAAATCCCTGATGAACGTTCAGATCCATGAGTTAGGAAAAGGAGAAAGGGCCGGTCACACCTCTAACTGGTACAATCTCAGGTCAAGAAAGAAAGAAGGAGACTTTGACAGCCAAGACCAACCCCTCATAGCAGATAGGCCTGATAAACCTGTAGCATCCATTACTAAAGAAAAGAAAACTTAGGGCGCTTCACCAGCGGCCAAAGAACCTATCTCAGAGGTAAAGGAAGCTCCTAAGCCTATTTCCTCTTTTAATTTTGAGCATGAAATTCAAAAGATCAGGATTCCCATCCCCATCTCTGAGCTAGTTAAAAATGAAGACTTTAAAAGGTCCCTCTCTAAACTGCTACAATCTGAGTCCCCCCAGCCTCCCTCTGACTCAGTAAACCTTCAAGATGAGAAGCCAGTTGTCATCCTAGGTCCCATGGTAGAAGACAGAGATGATTCATCCCCTCCCTTCTACACCTCCCTGAACATACATGATAAAGTGTTGTATAATTGCCTCATGGATTCAGTAGCTTCCCATAACCTTATGCCCAAGATAGTCATGGAAGAACTAGGACTAGAAGTGATAAAGGCCTATCATGATTTGTACTCTTTTGATTCAAGGAGGGTGCAATGTCTGGGAGTCATCAAGGACCTGGTGGTTTCTTTGTTTCAACTGCCCATGAAGAGTGTGGTCATGGACATTGTGGTAGCTGATGTTTCCCCCAAGTTTGGCATGCTGTTGTCAAGGTCTTGGATTAAGAGACTTGGAGGAACGTTACAGATGGATCTCACATATGCCACCATTCCAGTTTTTGGAGGGGAACACAGGAGGTTGTACAGAGAAGCCCAACTAGACTATATTGTCAGTGATGAAGAAAACCCCACTAATCACCCCATCTTTGCACTTGACACTAATTTAGGGTCTAATTTGTTGCAGATCACTGAAACTCCTGAGGCCCCTTTACAGATCAGAAAGTAGCCCATTCTTAATCAGGAGATACCTCCTCAAACCACCTCTGTTTGGAATATGTTCTTTGATGGGGCTTCCTCTAGAATAGGTGCAGGGGCTGGAGTGATCTTCATATCGCCCTGTCAAGAGACCATATCTCTGTCATACAAGCTGGAATTTGAAGCCACCAACAATGTGGCAGAATATGAATCTCTCTTGCTGGGTATGAGGGCTGCAAAATAAAGGGGAATAAAGGAGATGGTTGTGTTTGGAGATGCGGAATTGATCATCCAACAGGTCAAGAATGTTTATCAAGCCAATCATCCTCGGCTTAGAAGCTATAGAAATGAGGTATGGGACTTAATTGATAATTTCTTCTCTTCTTTCAACATTGTCTTTGTCCCAAGGGAAGAGAATACCTTGGCCGACTCCTTAGCAGTCTTAGCCAATTTGTTCAGGATCCCCCTGCCTCTGAAGATTAATGGTGAGGTCGAGGTAAGGTACAGGCCATCCATCCTGGACAACATAAATCATTGGAAGGTATTCGAGGATGATCTTGAAATCAAAAAATTTCTTCAGTCCGTCGATGAGTTTTCTGCATTGCACATTGATCAGGATCCTGATCCCGAAGATGACCCCCCCTCTGAGGTATTCTTAAATAAAATTGTTAATCACCAGATTATTCAACTGCCTAGTAATCACATTCCGAGGGGACTAGTTCCTTTAGAAATACTATTCGACAAAAATGATGTGGCAGTGAAAGGTGGTGTTTCAAATGAAGATGTTGACACAGCTGAATGCAACATTGGCACCCAGGAGAAGCCTAGGCTTGTCAAATTGTCAAGCAGCCTGACCAATGAGAAGAGGGTGGAATATACTGAGTTATTAAAGGAATTCACTGATGTGTTTGCATGGGCCTATGAAGATCTAAAAAATTATGACACATCTGTCATTGAGCATAAGATCCCACTGAAAGAAGAGGCTAAGCCATTCAGGCAGAAGCTGAGATAGATAAATCCCATGTTGCTACTAGTCATGGAGAAAGAAGTGAAGAAATTTCTAGATGCCCAAATCATTGTCCCCTTGAGATATTCCGAATGGGTGGAAAATTTGGTCCCAGTAAGGAAGAAAAGTGGGGAAATCAGACTCTGTGTTGATTTCAGGAACCTAAACAGGAGCTCAAGGAAAGACAATTATCCCCTGCCCAACATGGAACACATATTGCAGAAGGTCACTGGTGCATCTAGAATATCCATGATTGATGGTTTTTCTGGTTATAACCAGATATCAGTCATGCCTAAGGATAGGGAAAAAATGGCCTTCACCACTCCTTGGGGCACATTCATGTATGCCAAAATGCCTTTCAGATTGATGAATACAGGAGCAACATTTTAGCGAGCCATGGACATAACATTCATTGGGGAGAAGGACCAGTTTGTGGTAATCTATCTAGATGACATCACGGTCTTCTCCAGGATAGACAAGGAGCACTGCTTCCACTTGAAGAAGGTTTTCCTGAAGTGTCGGAGGTTTGGCCTATCTTTAAACCCTAAGAAATCTTTTTTTTCTATGAAGGAGGGGAAGCTATTAGGCCATATAGTATCAACAGAGGAAGTGAGAATTGATCCTAGTAGGTTAGAGGCAATCCAGACCCTGTCACTTCCCAGATCAAAGAAGGAAGTTCAGGCCTTTTTGGGAAAGATAAATTTTCTGAGGATTTTTGTCTCAAATTTTGTTGAATCGGTGAAACACATCACAGCCATGCTCACGAAAGGAAATGAAGTGAAATGGACCACTGAACCCAGGGAATATTTTTTCCGAATAAAGAGGGCATTGACTGAGGCACCTGTGCTAATCAGTCCTAATTATTCCAAAGATTTCCTGATTTTTTCTTTTGCTTCTTGTGATACAGTAGCAACAGTCTTGTTGCAGAAAAATGAGGAAGGGTGAGAACAACCCATTTCATTCTTTAGCAAGACATTGAGAGATGCAAAACTCCAGTATGAGGTCATGGAGAAGCAGGCTTATGCCTTGGTGAAAGCCCTCAAAGCTTTTAGAGTCTATGTATTGCACTCAAAGATCACCGCATACGTTCCTTCGGCCTCTGTGAAGGACATCCTCGTACAACCTGACATAGATGGGAGAAGAGGTAAATGGATTGCCAAGATCCTAGAGTTTGATCTGGAGGTTAATCCCACCAAGTTGATAAAGGGACAGAGTTTAGCCAAGTTGCTGGCTGAATCCAAATGCAAAGCCTTGGGGATTAACTTCATCAATGAGAAAGCTGAGTCATCCAACAAGCATTTTCAGGGTGCCTTATCACTAGCAGCATGCGCCTGGTACAAGGATATCTTGTATTTTCTGCAAGAATTAAATCATCCTGGTGAATTGGGGAAAAGTAAGGCTAGAGCTTTAAAGCTCAAAGCAGTCAGATATTGCCTCATTGACCAAGCCTTGTACTGGAAGGACCCTCTAGGGGTATTTTTAAGGTGCCTGGACCTGCAAGAAGCCCAGAAGGTTATGTTTGATTTCCATAGCGGTCTTTGCGGAGGTCATCATTTCTGGAAGACCACAGCTCACAAGATCCTCCGAGCTGGGTATTACTGGCCCATTTTATTCCCTGATGTCTGTAGAGAAATCAGAGCTTGCATCAAATGTTAGAAGTTCTCAGGAAAGCAACAACTCAAATCTTTGCCATTAAAGCCTGTAGTAGTTTCAACACCCTTTCAACAGTGGGGATTGGACTTCATTGGAGAAATTCATCCACCCTCAAGTGGCTAGCACAAATGGATCCTGACCGCGACAAACTATTTCACCAAGTGGATAGAGGCTATCCCCACCAGGAGCACTTCTCACAAAGTAATTATCAGCTTCCTGGAGGACATCTTAGCCAGATTTGGTTTCCCCAACAAAATTGTCACTGACAACGCCGCCCCCTTCAGGTCTGAGCCTCTAGTCAAGTTCTTTGAACAGTTTGAGATTTCACTGATTCACTCTACTCCCTATTATCCTCAAGGAAATGGAATAGCGGAATCTTCCAATAAAAGTCTGATCAAGCTCATTAAGAAATTACTGGAAGACAATAAAAGGGATTAGGATTCAAAACTCAAATTATCTCTATGGGTTGACTGAGTGGCAATGAAAAGGTCCCTCGGCATCTCACCTTTCCAACTAGTTTACGGGACAGAAGCTATTTTTCCTACTCAACTCGCATTGTCTGTAGCGAAATTCTTTCAAGACCTTGAAGGAGAAACTGACCATATGGTCAGAAGGATTCATCAAATGGTTGAAGCACAGCAAACTAGGGAATAGGTCATGAACAGAGACTATAATCATCAACAGAAGATCATGCAGGCTTTTGACAGGAAGAGCAGAAAGAGAGATTTCGAGCCGGGTGACCTGGTGCTCAAATGGGATGCACCCAGGCAGGGAAAGGGAAAGAACAGTAAGTTTGATGCCCTCTGGTTTAGGCCTTTCAAGATCTCTGAAGTATTTTCAAACAACACTTACAGGTTGTAGGATTTAGAAGGCAAAGAAGTTTTTAATGGCCCAATAAATGGTCATTTCTTGAAAAAATGTTTTTTGTGAGCCGCAATCGACTCTTTTGTTTTTGTAAATATTATTTTTGTAAATATTGTTTTTGTTTTTAGCTTAATAAATGACTCCATAGCCCAACAACAAGGCACTGACTCTGCAAAAAGAGTCCTTAGAGCATCACAGGGATGACTCTATCCCCCATGGAGCCTAATGTTAGCGACATTTCTTGTAAAGGGGGGTAAAATGCAAAGGAATGGGTTAATAACCCACTTGTCCTATGTTTGGGATGAAAATGCATCTATATTTAAATGGAAATCAAATCTAGACGGTAGGGATTAGAGCGCCCGGATCAATGACGCACATTGGATTCCGGAGCCCCCGCACCTTTCTACCTTTAAGCGAAAGGGGGGGGTCTGGAATCGAGGGCGCACCTCTTCAATGACTACGATCGAAGCACCCAAATCAATGGCGCGCAGGGTGATTACGGACCCCCCCCACCTTTCTACCTTTAAGTAGAGGGGGGGGGTCCAAAATCGAGGACGCATCTCTCCGACAGCTGCGATTAGAGCGCCCGGATCAACGATGCATAGGCAATCTGGGCATCCTCTGTCTTTCTGCGTTTAACCGACTTGGGCCCCTTTCCTATCGTGTCATCTTTTGTACCATCCTTTTCCTTGTCATATTTTCTCCTTTTGGCCGTATGATGAGGCTCGCTCCCTTTAGCCTTTCCTCATCCTTCGACATGTGTCCACCTCCCCTTTTCTGGTCCATGTGGTCCCTTCCCCCATCTCATCATCCACTCATCACCTGCCATATGTCCCACTCACTTCCATGTCAGTTTTAATGTGCCCATTACATTTAATCTCCCACACCTCATCACTTCATATCTCACCCTCATAGTTTTGGTGCCACCACTCCCATTATGCACCCCATCTTTCGCGCTGGCCTCCATGCCTATTCATCAGGCCGTTCAGCTAATCCAGGTGGCAGTGCGAGGGGTCTTCCACGTCCCAAAGGTGCCGAGTTGGCCGGGCCATCCTTAATCTCAATGAAGTAGTTATTGAGGTAGTTGGTGGTGATTAGACATCGCCTCCGCCATAATGGGAAAGTCCGGCAATGAATTAAAGGCACGTCGATTCGCCTACAGAACTGTCAGAAGTTTGATTGCGTCTGCCATAGGTGCATGATCATTCAGAGACTGCAGATGCAGATTGTTAGAATCCATGCAGACGCAATGTGTTTAATGCAACATCTTGGTTTTGTTGCTATGGTTGTTTCGAGTATATGTAGGCATTTTAGCCATTTTTGTATCTATCTATGGTAGAGCGAAGCTCCCGACTGTAAAGTTTCATCAACCATTCTAGTTCTCTGGTTGTGCATCTGTATATGAGATTTCTTGTTTTATGACAAACAGTTTTCCTACTCCATCTAAGTTTTCATCTTATGCTAAGAGATTTTGTGAATGAATGATTCGTGTGAATTGTTGCAGTTATGATATGATAAAGGATTTATCATCACATCGTTGCATTCTCTAGTTTTCTGTGTTTGAATGTAAGAGGATCTTGCGTTTGAACACTTTCTTCCCCAGTCTATTAGAAACCTGATGTTTATGACAGACGCTTGCACTCTTCTCATACAAGTCTCCCCCCTGCTCACCCTTATTACAACTCACTGTTTGAAGTTTATCTAAGACCTCAGTTGCCCATGCATACCTGGCCTAGTTTCAAAGTTGAGACGATATTGTTCTGAGTTTACTTCCATTTGATCATCCCTTTATAAAAAAATCGTGACATTAAACTAATGGGTGTCGGGATCTGCTCCTGTTGCAATCCAAGAGTGACTTCCGATGCTAACAAGCCTTCAGAGCCTCATTGTAATCTTCTTCTTGTGAATTCAAGTAGCCATCACATCTCTTCTCAGAGATAAGCTGCCACCATTCTAGCGAGTCTTTCACTCTGTATTTTTATAGTCTCTGTACATTTCTTTCATTAATAGAAATCGTGTATTACTATATCTTTGTGTTTATGGTTTCATCTCTGATATATTTCTATTATATTATTTGATATACGTGATATCTCTGTGCATTTCTTTATTATATCTCTGCTCTCATTTCGTGCTGAAAATAATCCGGATCAGTGGTATCAGAGCAGGCTGCTCTTGATCGTTTCTTCATTGCATGTCCGCGACAAGGTCTGGGTATAGAGATTTGGGTCTCAATCTTGTCTCTCTTGAATATAATATCTCTCTCACACCCAAGAAACCCTCAATGGTGAAAGAAAAAAAAAACAACGGAGCAGACGATTCTATCAATCTGTTGCTTGAGCAAGCTCGCATGCGACAGAGGGACAAAATGATGGAGAATTTTTCCCACACCCTTCAATGCCTGCCAATAGCATCAAGCACATCTTCATCAAGCGACCACTTTGGAGGCACCTCTCCTTTCAAGGTACAAGTTAATTTTAATATTCCTGTATTTGAAGGATAGATAGATGCAGAAGCCCTAGAAAAATGGTTAACTCTGCTAGAAGGTTATTTCTCTATTCACAATTTTTCCGACAAAGAAAAGATCACCTTCGCACTCCTTAAAGCTATCCCTCATGTCAAACATTGGTGGGAAACTTGTTGGGAGAAAAGTTCCACAGAGGAGTCTGGAATATATGGGCCCGATCCCACTTGGGATTTTTTTGTGGATGCGGTAAAGGAACAGTATTACCCTGTTGGCAACTATGAGGACTAGTACATGAGATGGACCACACTGTGGCAAGAGAGGGGCCAAGTAGTTCTGGAGTTCACCAATACCTTCCATACCTTGTGCACCAAGATGGGTATCAAAGACTTTGAGCGACATTTGGTTTTGAAATACCCTGGGGCTCTACATAGATACATCCAGACTGAAATGGATTTTATGGACATCTCATCACTCGGTGCTGCTTATCGATATGTTGTTAAAATTGAGCAGAAATTTAAGCATGAGAACAAATAGGAATTCAGGTCTGTAAATTCGCAACAACCAAAGTATGTCAAAGACAGCCCTAAAAAACAGTCTCCCAAAAACCATTCCAAGACACAGGAAAAGAAGGGTCATGGGAAGACAAAGAAGGACACTGAAAAATGGTGTGATTTTAACAAAAGCCGCTGGCACAACACTAATGAATGTCACTCAAAATAGTCATTGGTGTCCGAGATCAAAGACAAGGAGCAGAACCCTGATTTAGAATCTGATTCTGAAAATACTGGTAAATGACAGATCATTGACGTAGACCCCACTGCTATTGTCGCGACCGTAGCAATTCAACCAGAAGAACCAACAGATCCTGAAGAGGGGGAGCATATTTTTCATTCATAGATGTGGGTGAAGGGGACCCCACTGCATTTTATTATTGATAGTGGAAGCCAGAAAAACCTCATCTCAACAGAGGTCGACAAATAATTGGGATTGTTGAAAACACCACACCCACAACCATACAACATCGGGTGGCATCGGCAAGGACGAGATCTCCATGTCAGCCAACAGTGCTGATTGTCATATGACATCCAACCCTTCAAGGATGAGGTATTATGTGATGTTTTCCCACTAGATGTCTGTGACATTCTCTTGGGCCAACCATATATGTGGAGATGCAATGCTATTTATGAGTCTCGACCCCATAGTGTCATTGTTAATTTGGGGGTTCATCTCTACAGAATACTAGAGGTAGTTCCAACTATTGTTCCACCTAAAATGTGTCACAAGGTAGTATATCATACTACAAAATTCATCTTCTTCATAATCTGTTCAAAAGGGGAACAAAAGGACACTGCAACCACTACAGCCTCGCCCCTTGCACCTTCTATCCAACAGACATAGGTCGACAAGGTTGCAACAAAGCACAAAGATTTCTTCTGCACATATTCCTCTCATGTAGCTCGACTTTTTGAATAGCCTCAGCTTCAACAAGTTCATGACAGACTTCCACAAACTAAGCAGCGCAACGTCCCCAACAATACAAGCAGCTCACCAAGATGCAGATCCAACAAATGCTTTTCCCTTTCCCTCTAGAACTCAACGCAATGGAGAACATTGCTTCCTAAGGAGGGAGGATTGATCCAGGTGGATATTGGTGGCCACCCACCTTTTCCGACTAGCTCAAAACAATTTTCTCATAATTTTGGCAGTTTACTATTTTTAGTAGGTTTTAACTTTCGGGGCCATTTTGAGGGCATAAATGAAGGTTTTTAGAGATATAGGTTCTCAATGATAACCAAAGGAATGATTTATCCCCCAAAATGAATCTCCTCAATGATACCTTTCCAACGAGCTATCGTACTCCTAAAACGGAGATCGTATGTAAAAGTTACGACCCCGGGAAGTTGATGTACTAACTTATCCAAACAGGGCTCACATGACTTTTGGCGCTTCATCTCCTAGGGTTAGGTTTTTGGATGTATAGGGTTTCTAAAATTCCTATTTATTGTAAAAAGGCCTTCATAGCCTCATTGTAATCATGTTCTTGCAAATGCGAGTAGCCTTCACATCTCCTCTCAGAGATAAGCAACCACCATTCTAGCGAGTCTTTCACTCTGTATTTTTAAAGTCTTTGTACATTTCTTTCATTAATAGAAATTGCGTATTACTGTATCTTTGAGTTTATGGTTTCATCTTTGATATATTTCTGTTATATTATTGGATATACACGATATCTCTATGCATTTATTTATTATATATCCGCTCTCATTTCGTGATGAAAATAATCTGGATCAATGGTATCAGAGCAGGCTGCTCTTGATCATTTTTTAAGTGCATGTCCCCGATGAGGTCCAAGTATAGAAATTTGGGTCTCAATATTGTCTCTCTTGAAGACAATTGTTCTCGCACACCCAAGAAACCATCAATGGTGGAAGAAAAGAAAAATGAAGGAGCAGACGGTCATATCAATTTGTTGCTTGAGAAAGCTCTGACGCGACAGAGAGACAAAATGATGGAGAATTTTTCCCACATCCTTCAATACTTGCCGATAGCATCAGGTGCATCTTCATCAAGCGACCACTTTGGAGGCACCTCGCCTTTCAAGGTACAAGTTAATTTTGATATTCCTGTATTTGAAGGACAGATAGATGCAGAAGCCCTAGAAAAATGGTTAACTCTGCTAGAAGGTTATTTCTCTGTTCACAATTTTTCCGACAAAGAAAAGATCACCTTC